>CAUPSL010000506.1:0-92986 GCA_963514005.1 Raja brachyura
AAACGTCACCTCTTCCGTTTCTCCAGAGATGCTGTCTGACCCGCAGAGTGACTCCAGCTTTGTGTCTGTCTCGTGCTGCACATCCAGGCTTATACAAGACAAGGGCTACACAGTGGCACTGTAGAGTTGCTGTCTTACAGTACCACAAACCCATGTTTGATCCCGATTACAAGTGCTGTCTGTATGGAGTTTGCATGTTCTCCTGTCACCGTGTGGGTTTTGTCCGGGTGCTCCGGCTTTCTATCACACTCCAAAGATGTACAGGTTTGTAGGATAATTGGCTTCGGTAAGTTCTCAGTGTGTAGGTTAGTGTACAGGGTGATCGCTTGCTGGCACGGACGATGGGCCGAAGGGCCTCTTTCCGGGCGGTATCTATATCTCTGAAGTCTAAAAGATGGCAACAGTGATTAATATCCAGAGGTCAGAGAGTGATATCACTCGATATCTCGTTAGACGATTGGTTAAAGCTGGATACGTATCACAGAGAAAAGAATTAAAGCTGCCCTTCGTCCAACGTAAAGGTACAGCATTTGATGTTGAAGACAGGTCACGATGCCGATCAGAGATCTGAGCACCGAGCCTCGGCCGAGGCACTGGACGCGAGGTATTAAAGACTAGCCTCATCTTCACCTGTGTAGGGAGGAACTGCAGATGTTGGTTTAAACCAAAGACAGACACAAAATGCTGGAGTAACTCAGCACGTCTACAGGCACGGTGGCGCAGCGGTAGAGTTGCTGCCTGACAGCAAAACGCAGCGCCGGAGACCCAGGTTCGATCCCGACTACGGGCGCTGTCTGTACGGAGTTTGTACGTTCTCCCCGTGACCTGCGCGGATTTTCTCCGAGATCTTCGGTTTCTTCCCACAGTCCAAAGACGTGCAGGTTGGTAGGTTAAATTGGCTTGGTAAATGTAACAAATTGTCCAGTATAAAATTGCACAACTTCCAACATAGTCCCTAGTGGACTCTTCGGAAGGTACAAGGTATCTCTGGAGACAAGGAATAGGTGACCTTCTGGGTCGAGACCCTTCAGGTCCACATCATTACCACTCTCTACCCCTCTGTTGCCAGTGCAATATTTACATCACCAAAGCCGTTTCATCTTTTATTATCTGACTGTTTGTGGGATCCAGCTACACTGTAAATCAATGCATTTCCTACATCACAACACCAGTTTCTTCAGTTACGGAAGTTATATGAGGTTATGGAGATCACAAACACATCAAGCTTTCAGATATAGAGAGGGCTGACTTCCACTGAACACAGTGCAGCAACTGGTGATAGATGTGGCCTCCCACAGCGATGAGGAAGGGTTGGGAGAGGAGTGTAGCCAGAAGAGGCGTTCATTCGCAAGGCACTGACTGTAGCTGAAATAGCAATGGTGTCTGTGCTGGCCGTTCTTAAGTGAATTGTTCGTGGGAAGCAATTGCATTTCAAGGCAGAGGAATGAAGCGAAAGCTCAGAGGGACGACTCAATTCACTTGGGTAGACAAAAATGCTGGAGAATCTCAGCAGGTGAGGCAGCATCTATGGAGCGAAGGAAATAGGCAACGTTTCGAGTCGAGACCCTTCTTAATAGGCAATGACATTACTTGTGTCGCTGAATTAGATTCAGATATCTACATTCTGAAAACGGGTTTCCTCAGGGTATTCTGAGCAGCTTCAGTCAGAAGTTGCCGATTTGTATGAGACTTGAGACTATAAAATTGCTCCTGAAGACTGGCATTTAATTACCATATAACCATATAACAATTACAGCACGGAAACAGGCCTTCTCGGCCCTTCCAGTCCGTGCCGACCATTTATTTTCCCCTAGTCCCATCTACCTGCACTCAGACCATACCCCTCCATTCCCTTCCTGTCCATATACCTATCCACTTTACTTTTAAATGTTAAAATCGATCCTGCCTCCACCACTCCTGCTGGAAGATCATTCCACACAGCCACTACTCTCTGATTAAAGAAGTTCCCCCTCATGTTACCCCTAAACTTCTGTCCCTTAATTCTCATTTCATGCCCTTGTTTGAATCTTCCCTACCCTCAATGGGAAAAGCTTATCCACGCAACTCTGTCTATCCCTTTCATCATTTTAAAGACTTCAATCAAGTCCCCCCCTTAACCTTCTGCGCTCCAAAGAATAAGGACCTAACTTGTTCAACCTTTCTCTGTAATTTAGTTGCTGGAACCCAGGCAACATTCTAGTAAATCTCCTCTGTACTCTCTCTACAAGTGGACAATTACAAGCAGACAAAATGCAGACGTGTCTGCTGTGAATCAAGGTTGCATGAGGATGAAAGGAATGCACTGTCTGATAAGGACACTGCCCGCCCAGCTACTTTCCCCGGCTCCTGGAGTTTCATTGGCAAAAGCCAAGCAGGCTTTAGTTGCAAGCCTCGCAGAGGGACAGCGAGCAGCTCTGTCAAGCATTTGTTTCCAGGATGTCGCCACTTGCAGTTCTGGTCAATGAGGAACTTCAGGCACCTCCTGGGTTTAGAGTGTATGGGCTGCATTCGCATTAGATGAATCTGTTTTGTAGGTAGAGACAAAATGCTGCAGTAACTCAGCGGGTGAGACGGAATGGGCGACATTTCGGGTCGAGACCCTTCTTCAGACTGATGTTAGAGGAGGTGGCGGGACAAAGATAGAAAGTTCTATTTATTCATGTGTGTATATATTTATACAATGGTATATACAATGGATCTCATAGAGACTTACACAATTCTTAAGGGGTTGGACAGGCTAGATGCAGGAAGATTGTTCCCGATGTTGGGGAACGTTCAGAACAAGGGGTCACAGTTTAAGGATAAGGGGGAAGTCTTTTAGGACCATGATGAGAAAATAATTTTTCACACAGAGAGTGGTGAATCTGTGGAATTCTCTGCCACAGAAAGTAGTTGAGGCCAGTTCATTGGCTATATTTAAGAGGGAGTTAGATGTGGCCATTGTGGCTAAAGGGATCAGGGGGTATAGAGAGAAGGCAGGTACAGGATACGGAGTTGGATGATCAGCCATGATCATATTGAATGGCGGCGCAGGCTGGAAGGGCTGAATGGCCTACTCCTGCACCTATTTTCTATGTTTCTATATGGACACACTGATCTGTTCTGTATTCATGCCATCTATATTCTGTTGTGCTGAAGCAAAGCAAGAACGTCATTGTCCTATCTGGGACACGTGACAATAAACTCTCTTGAATCATGAATGTAGGCGGAGATGGTCAGACGTGGGAGAACTGGGAAGGGGATGGAGAGAGAAAGCAAGGGCTATCTGAACTTAGAGAAGTCAATGTTCATACCGCTGGGGTGTAAATCTCTTTTGTAGGTTGCCTTGTATAAGGAACTGGAGAAACAAGTGGATGACCTCAGGTTCATTCGAGAAACTGAGTCGTTTCTCAACAAGTCCTTCAGTGAGATTGTTACACCCAAGGCACTAGAAGAGAGAAGGTGGGTGACGGTGAGAAAGGGAGGAAAACATGGGATGCAAAGGTCCCCGGGTGTTGTACCTCTTGTGAACAGGTTCACCCACGTGGAAGCTGCCGGGACAGAAGACGGTATCCCACTGAGCGGCGGACTGGCTTGCCAAACAAAAAGGGCTGATGAGCCAAACCCACAGAGGACAAAGTCGGGCAACGCCATTGTAGTTGGAGACTCCATTGTGAGAGGTACGGACAGGGGTTTTTGCGGCAACAGACGGGATTCCAGGATGGTGTGCTGCCTTCCTGGTGCCAGGATCCAGGATGTTACGGACAGAGTGCAGACAATCCTCAAGGGCGAAGGTGACCAACCGGAAGTGGTCGTGCATGTTGGCACAAATGATGTTGGAAAGAAGGAGATGAATTTTTTGCAGCGGGACTTCAGAGAGCTCGGAAAAATGCTGAAAAGCAGGACTTCCAGGGTTGTTATCTCCGGTTTGCTTCCAGTTCCTCGTGCTGGCGAGAGCAGGAACAGGGAGATATGGGACCTGAATGTGTGGCTGAGGAACTGGTGCAGGGGGCAGGGATTTAGATTCTTAGATCACTGGGATTTTTTTTATAGTAAGGGGGAACTGTACAAAAGGGACGGATTGCATCTTAACAGGTGGGGGACCAGCATTCTGGCCGGCAGGTTTGCCACTGCTACACGGATGGTTTTAAACTGAATAAGGGGGGTGGGGTATCAAATGGGATAGTCGAGGACGGAGTTAGAGGGAAAGAGAGTAAAGCGATGGTTAATGACCCCAGAATTAACGGGGAAGAAAGCTCACAAAGGGATAGGAGAGTATGGCCAAGTGTAATAGGGATCGATGTGAAAGGGGCCACTTGTCAACATAATTGTATAAGGAGTAAGAGTGTTGTAAAAACAAGCCTGAAGGCTTTGTGTCTCAATGCGAGGAGCATTCGTAATAAGGTGGATGAGTTGAAGGTGCAGATAGCGATTAATGACTATGCTATAGTTGGAATCACGGAGACTTGGCTCCAGGATGACCAAGGCTGGGAGCTGAACATCCAGGGATATTCAATATTCAGGAGGGATAGACGAAAAGGAAAAGGAGGTGGGGTAGCGTTGCTGGTGAGAGAGGAGATTAATGCAATAGAAAGGAAGGACATTAGCGTGGAGGATGTGGAATCGATATGGGTAGAGCTGCGAAACTCTAAGGGGCAGAAAACGCTAGTGGGAACTGTGTACAGGCCACCTAACAGTAGTATTGGAGTTGGGGATGGCATCAAACAGGAAATTAGAAATGCGTGCAACAAGGGTAACACGGTTATAATGGGTGACTTCAATCTGCATGTAGATTGGGTGAATCAAATTGGCAGGGGTGCTGAGGAAGAGGTTTTCCTGGAATGTATGCGGGATAGTTTTCTCAACCAACATGTGGAGGAACCAACGAGAGAGCAGGCTATTCTAGACTGGGTATTGAGTAATGAGGAAGGGTTAGTTAGCAGTCTTGTTGTGCGTGGCCCCTTGGGCAAGAGTGACCATAATATGGTTGAGTTCTTCATTAGGATGGAGAGTGACAAAATTAAGTCAGAAACAAGGGTTCTGAACTTGAACAAAGGTAACTTTGAAGGTATGAGATGTGAATTGGCCAAGATAGACTGGCAGGTGATTCTTAAAGGGTTGACAGTGGATGTGCAATGGAAGGTATTTAAAGACTGCATGGATGAAGTACAAAAGTTGTTCATACCAGTTTGGCAAAAGAATAAATCGGGGAAGGTGGTGCATCCATGGATAACAAGGGAAATCAGGGATAGTATAAAAACAAAAGATGAGGCATAAAAATTTGCCAGAAAAAGCAGCCTACCGGAGGACTGGGAGAAATTCAGAATCCAGCAGAGGAGGACAAAGGGCTTAATTAGGAAAGGGAAAATAGATTATGAAAGGAAACTGGCAGGGAACATAAAAACTGACTGCAAAAGTTTTTATAGATATGTAAAGAGAAAGAGACTAGTTAAAACAAATGTTGGTCCCTTGCAGTCAGAAACAGATGAATTGATCATGGGGAACAAGGACATGGCAGACCAATTGAATAACTACTTTGGTTCTGTCTTCACTAAGGAAGACATAAATAATCTGCCGGAAATAGCAGTGGAACGGGGGTCAAATAAGATGGAGGAACTGAGTGAAATCCAGGTTAGCCGGGAGGTGGTGTTGGGTAAATTGAACGGATTGAAGGCCGATAAATCCCCAGGGCCAGATAGTCTGCATCCCAGAGTACTCAAGGAGGTAGCCACAGAAATAGTGGATGCATTAGTGATAATTTTTCAAAATTCCTTAGATTCTGGAGTAGTTCCTGAGGATTGGAGGGTAGCTAATGTAACCCCACTTTTTAAAAAAGGAGGGAGAGAGAAAGCGGGGAATTACAGACCAGTTAGTCTAACATCGGTAGTGGGGAAACTGCTAGAGTCAGTTATTAAAGATGGGATAGCAGCGCATTTGGAAAGTGGTGAAATCATTGGACAAAGTCAGCATGGATTTACGAAAGGTAAATCATGTCTGACAAATCTGATAGAATTTTTCGAGGATGTAACTAGTAGAGTGGATAAGGGAGAACCAGTGGATGTGTTATATCTAGACTTTCAGAAGGCTTTCGACAAGGTCCCGCATAAGAGATTAGCATACAAACTTAAAGCACACGGTATTGGGGGTTCAGTATTGATGTGGATAGAGAACTGGCTAGCAGACAGGAGGCAAAGGGTAGGAGTAAACGGGTCCTTTTCAGAATGGCAGGCAGTGACTAGTGGGGTGCCGCAAGGCTCAGTGCTGGGACCCCAGCTATTTACAATATATATTAATGATTTGGACGAGGGAATTCAATGCAACATCTCCAAATTTGCAGATGATACCAAGCTGGGGGGTATAGTTAGGTGTGAGGAGGATGCTTGGAGGCTGCAGGGTGATTTGGATAGGCTGAGTGAATGGGCAGATGCATGGCAGATGCAGTACAATGTGGATAAATGTGAGGTTATCCACTTTGGTGGCAAAAACATGAGGGTAGACTATTATCTGAATGGTGGCAGATTAGGTAAGGGGGAGATGCAACGAGACCTGGGTGTCATGGTACACCAGTCATTGAAAGTAGGCATGCAGGTGCAGCAGGCAGTGAAGAAAGCAAATGGTATGTTAGCATTCATAGCGAAAGGATTTGAGTATAGGAGCAGGGAGGTTCTACTGCAGTTGTACAGGGTTTTGGTGAGGCCACACCTGGAGTACTGCGTACAGTTTTGGTCTCCAAATCTGAGGAAAGACATCCTTGCCATAGAGGGGGTACAGAGAAGATTCACCAGACTGATTCCTGGGATGTCAGGACTTTCATATGAGGAAAGATTGGATAGACTCGGTTTGTACTCGATGGAATTTAGAAGATTGAGGGGGGATCTTATAGAAACCTACAAAATTCTTAAGGGGTTGGACAAGCTAGATGCTGGAAGATTGTTCCCGATGTTGGGGGAGTCCAGAACAAGGGGTCACAGTCTAAGGATAAGGGGGAATTGCTTTAGGACCAAAATGAGGAAAACATTCTTTACACAGAGAGTGGTGAGTCTCTGGAATTCTCTGCCACAGAAGGTAGTTGAGGCCAGTTCATTGGCTATATTTAAGAGGGCGTTAGATGTGGCACTTGTGGCTAAAGGGATCAGGGGGTATGGAGAGAAGGCAGGTACGGGATACTGAGTTGGATGATCAGCCATGATCACATTGAATGGCGGTGCAGGCTCGAAGGGCCGAATGGCCTACTCCTGCACCTATTTTCTATGTTTCTATGTTTCTATAAGGGAATGCTTTGTGTTGCTTTCTGACAAGATTATTGCAGTGCCATCTGCGCTCCAAAATCAATAATAGCTGCAGTCCTCATCAGGGTCATTTCGGAATCGGCAGGACGATTCCATGGGCAATGGCAGTAGGGGACAGAAATAGTCAGTCGTTCTTTGTTTGCAAGAGCTGCAGATGCTGGTTTACACTGAAGATACTCAAAATGCTGGGGCAACTCAGCGGGACAGGCAGTGTCTCTGGAGTTTTTCCCCCTCCCCCGACTCTCATTCCGGAGAAGGGTCTCGACCCGAAGCGTCACCCATTCCTTCTCTCCAGGGCTGCAGCCTGTCCCGCTGAGATAGACAGACACAAAATGCTGGAGTATTTCCCCGGTATTTACAAGGGAGACAGAACAGGTGTATGTTATAACCAGGGTCCGCAATAACCAACGCGACCTCCCGGTGGCTCAGCACTTCAACTCCCCCTCCCATTCCGTATCCGACCTCTCGGTCCTGGGCCTCCTCCACGGCCAGAGTGAGCAACACCGCAAGTTGGAGGAACAGCACCTCATATTCCGCTTGGGGAGTCTGCATCCTCTGGGCTTAAACATTGAATGTTCTCAATTCTGTTAACCCTGGCTGTCTCCTCCCCTTCCCACCTCTCCCTCAGCCCTCGGGCCCTGGCATTCCTTCTCTCTCTATCTCTCCCCCACCCAAGTCGCACTAGCTTCTCATTTGCACACTACAAACAGCTTACAATGGCCTGTTTCCTTTATCATCGATACTTTTTTGCATATCTTTCATTCATTGTTCTTTATCTCTCCACATCACCGGCTATATCTCTCGTTTCCCTGATGGCTAACCAGTCTGAAGAAGGGTCTCGACCCGAAACGTCGCCCACCTCCGTCGCTCCTTAGAAGCTGCTGCACCCGCTGAGTTTCTCCAGCTTTTTGTGTACCCTCAATTCTCCAGCATCTGCAATTCCTTCTTTAACACATGTATGTTATATTGGATGTTTAAGATGGAACTGCAGATGCTGAAAAATCGAAGGCAAGACAAAAATGCTGCAGAAACTCAGCGGGTGAGGCAGCATCTATGGAGCGAAGGAAATAGGCAATGTTTCGGGCCAAAATCCTTCTTCAGACTGAAGGAAATAGGCAACCCGGAAGGGTTTCGGCCCGAAACGTTGCCTATTTCCTTCGCTCCATAGATACTGCCTCACCCGCTGTGTTTCTCCAGCATTTTTTGTCCACCTAGGTTATATTGGATGACGGGCTGTGCAATTAAATGAGTTCATTTCAAATTGAAAAACTCAAAGGGGATAAAACCTCTGGTTCCAATGGTTCGAATGCAGGCGATTTGAAAAGAACCAGGGAAATAAAGAGCAGAGGCTATTTAGTGCAACACAAACATTAATTCATTACAAAGGTATAGGGCCAGAGAACTAGTTGACAGCTAACATAATATTTGCCAATATTTGTACTGAGGTGGGACATGCCAGGTTAAACATACAAGTTAAACATTAATGGGAGCAACCCTTTCTAATGAAGAGAATAGAAACTACAAGGTCAAGTTGTAGAGGTCCTCTTGATCCAAAATGCCCAAACTAACCAATATGTCCAACTGAGTCTGTCCCACCTGCCTGCATTTGACCCACAATCCTCGAAACTTTCATTCATGTTCAAATTTAGAACGGAGACAAAGAAAGATTTTTTCCTCATAGAGAGTGGCGAGTCTGTGGAATTCTCTGCCTCAGAGGGCGGTGGAGGTGGGTTCTCTGGATGCTTTCAAGAGAGAGCTAGATAGGGCTCTTAAAGATAGCGGAGTCAGGGGATATGGGGGGGGGGGGGGGGAAAGGTTGGAACGGGGTACTGATTGGGGATGATCAGCCATGATCACATTGAATGGCGGTGCTGGCTCTAAGGGCCGAATGGCCTACTCCTGCACCCATTGTCACTTGTCTCAAAGATTGTAACTGTACCTGCCCTCGGCCAGCCTATTAAAGTATTTTAAAGTATGGATTTCCAAAAAGGAACATTTGCTTTCATTGATTATTTTGTTGTTGTGTGGCATCAATGGGTAATCTTGATGTAATGCGTCGACATTTTCATTGAGATTGAGGTTCCGCAAGACTGCGACAAAGCCGGCATGTCACATTCCATCAGGTGAATAGTGAACATTTGCTCTGAAATGAAAGTACTCTTGCATAGCGTGCAGTGGATGTTGGCACCACACCTTATTGGCACTGGCGGCCCCGATACACATCAACGTCCGTACCCATATACACAGAGACAAGATGGAGTCCACGCCCACGCACTCACCAGTGGAATGTCCACGCCCCACAGCTCTCCGCCCAGTTTACAATTAATCTGCAGGAGGATTTTTTGACAGATGCTTCGCATTCGTGCAGTCTGAGAGATAGTCCTCACATTAATTACCTGGCAAGAACAAATCAGTGCAATGTTAGTGACCAACATAATCAAAGACTCCACCCATCTTAGTCATTCCCCCTTCTCCCTGCTCCCATCCAGCAGAAGGTGCAGAAGCTTGAAAGCGCTCACCACCACACTGGGGAACAGCTCTCCCCCCCCCTTCCATTATCAAGCTTCTGAACGGCCCTTCCAGAAAGCTAGGGTAGCGTCACCAATGTGCACTCAGCTCGGCTAGCAAAGGGTTAGGATTCTCCTTCCAACAACTGCCTCCTGCTGTCCATAAGTTGAACTCCTTGATGTCTACAAAGCCCTCAATGGGCTTGCCCCCACCTACATCAACGTCTGCTCACCCACCACACCACCTCCGGGTCCCTCAGATCGGCCGACTTGGGGTTACTGACCATCCCGCGGTCTAGGCATCAGCTCAGGGGCGACCGCGCCTTTGCGGTTGCAGCTCCTAGACTGTGGAACAGCAGCATCCCTCTTCCCATCAGAACTTCCCCCTCCATCGACTCCTTTAAGTCGAGACTAAAAACTCATCTCTACTCCCAAGCCTTTCTTGACGTCCTCTGAGCGAGGGCTATATGTGTGTAGTGATGTTTGTATTTAATCTATGAACCACTGCTGTTTGTTATACTATTCTTATACCAATGTAAAGCACTTTGGCCAACGAGAGTTGTTTTTTAAATGTGCTATAGAAATAAAAGTGACTTGACGACCTCTTACCTGCGAGGGGACTGGAGATTGGACACAGCACAATTTCTTAATGGCGTGGTACAGGTCATCACGGGTACCAGTCACAAGACACACCACAATCTTAACCGAAGTCTGGAGGGCAAGAAACATTGGCAACAGATTAAAATGTCAAACAGATATAGAACCGGTCCAGGGCCACATTCCATGTTTGAAGTATCACACTGTTTCTCACAGAGAGTTGTGAGCGTGTGGAATTCTCTGCCTCACAGGGCGGTGGAGGCTGGTTCTCTGGATACTTTCAAGAGAGAGCTAGATAGGGCTCTTAAAGGTAGCGGAGTCAGGGGATATGGGGAGAAGGGAGTAGCGGGGTACTGATTGGGGTTGATCAACCATGATCACATTGAATGGTGGTGCTGTCTCGAAGGGCCGAATAGCCTACTCCTGCACCTATTGTTTATTGGATAACCTAGAGCTAGGGCTGGGAAGCGATACAGAGGAGAGAGAAATGCAATGTCACAGTAATACTCCCTCTCTTCAGCCTTGATTACCATTCACCCTCATACCGTGTGTAAGAAAGAACTGCAGATGCTGGTTTAAATCGAAAGTGGACACAAAATGCTGGAGTAACTCAGTGGGTGAGGCAGCATCTCTGGAGAGAAGGAATGGGCAACGTTTCGTGTCGAGACCCTTTTTCAGACTGGCAGGTTTGGATTCACAACTTTTGATGCAGAAATGCAAAGAGTGATCTGCAACCTACGTTGCTCTCCAGGTGTGACTGAAGGGACCGGATGTAGGTCTGGGTCCTGTCGTCCTTCAGCTCCACGTACGCAGGCTGCAGGAAGGTCATCCCGATGGGCTCAGCCACCTTCGACATGCAGCTGATCAGGTCCTTCGCACGCGTTGCATTTTGCTTTGAGCAAAAGAGCGCCCAGCAATGCATTGGAACCTGCGGGTCAGAACAATTAGAACACTATTCGAACCATTCTGAGAAGTTAATCCCCTTGCAACCCCTCGACCCCGTCTCACCAACCCTGACCCCCAAACATACATGATTAAATATTCACTCATGTATAGGACTGACATAAAGGGACTTCTTTACATACAGGGCAGCACGTTGGCACAGCCGATCCCAACCTCGGGTGCTGTCTGTGTGGAGTTTGCACGTCCTCCTTTTGCACGTCCAACATTTGGAAAATTTTTGACGACCTGCCGCGACTATGACGGGTGCTGGGAAGTCGCCGAATAAAATCGCGTAAGTGGGACAGGCCCTTAATGGTCACCACTGCAGTGCCTCGGTGGATAAAGGGATAGAGGTGATACCTATTGAACTAATTAGGGCAGAGGGAATTCCTAGAGAACATATTGAACCAAATGACCTATTTACACGGTGTGTTTGATAAGGGAGCAGACCATCAATATATCTCAACCAAGCTAAATTTGGTCCGTTACTGCACTCAATTCAATTGCACTCTGCAAGGGCTGCGCTCAGTCTCTTTAGAACTTACCGCCGAGATGACTTTCTCCCGTGAAACCTCTTTAGACCAGTTTACATCAGGCCCGCTAGGAAATGACTTGTGCCGTACGATGATCTTCTCAGGGGGCAACACCCTTGCCTCCGTCTGTTAAGAGAACTCGACCAAGAGAGAAAAAAGAAAAAATCCGTACAACAATTAATGGGGTTACCCCAAGCCCGCCGTGTAAACATAGCCTGACATTCACCAGCGATGGCTTATTTAAAAAAATGAATACGCAGCCACTGGAAACTAATTCTGCTCCTCGCCTTCCCTGAAGATGCACAGCGGCTAACACTTGCACTTTTAGAGTCGGAGAGCTGTACACCACGGGAACACACCGTGACCATGCCATAGTTGGCACAGTGGGCTAGTTCTTGTTGTCTTCATTTGGCCCATAGCCCGGTAAACCCTCCCTATCCATATATCTGCCCAAGAGATCATGTACTCAAGTTAAAATTGGGTTGTCTCCAAGAGACAGAGAGAGAGAGAGAGCGAGGGGCATGGCAGCGCTGGAGCAAGGGAATTGCTGAGGGAATGTCACACCGACCAAGGAACGCCTTGCCCCGCCCATGGGAGGTCCAAGGAGGTCCATGGGAAAGTCCAAGATGTAAACATTTAATCCAAGACCAGGCTGACACAAGAGTCAAAGAAGAATTCCCCGGCTTCTCTTTCCTAGATGTTCCATAATTCCCCATCACAAGGTAGCGAATGCACAGCCAGCCCAGTCAGTGCCCGACTCCAACGTGGCTGTGGAAGGGGGCAGATCCTGCACAGACCACCCCTTATGGGCCTGTCCCCACTTGGCTATTTTCAGACAACTGCCGGCGACTGTCAAGAGTCGTAGCAGGTGGCCGGAAAACCTGCGACACCCTACGTCATCCTGGCGACACCCTACGTCAGGAGAAGTCAAGCTACGCTCGTTGGCGTCAAAGCCACTGTCGGCGAAAATTTTTCAACGTGTTGAAAATTTAGCGGTGACCAGGAAGACACTACGACTTTTTGCGCGACTGAGGAGACTTCTTCCGGCAACCACGTGGCGACAAACTAATTGCCTGTAATTGCCCAAAAACAAAATCACCTAAGTGGGACAGGCCCTTTACTCAGTGCGTACACTCCAATCTCCTGGCACCCAAGGTGGAGGTGGCAACGATACACCACGCTGTTCAACATCACAGGTGGTTTGAAGGACCACGGGCACAGTGCAAGTGCGCAGGAGGAGCTGGGTTTCCTTGACCCTACGCTGAGGATGTGCCCAGCGTTTGCCAACCCGCCAGCTGCTTCACCACAGCACAGGTGTTTGGACACAGACCCACCTTATGGATATCATCGTCAATGAGGAGGCCCCAGAGGCCCAGCTGCTCCTGCGCATCCCCACTTTTCTTGATGTCGTTCAAGAGTTTTCGAAGGGCCAGCTGGTGCTGCTCTGGGCTGAGGTTTACCTCTGCAGTCAGATTCTGCAAGAAGAAACCAAATGCTGAAATCAGAACCGTGAGAAGCACAGAGACGGATGCTTCATCTCAGTTTCACAAGTTTGGCCCACATCCATCTGAACCCTTCCCATCCATATATCTGTCCAAATGTTTCATTGTAGCCACATCTACAGCTTTCTCTGGCAGCTCGTTCCAGATGTAAACTACCCTGAGAGTGAAAAAATGGCTCCCGAGGTCTCTCTTACACTCTCCCCTCGCACCCTAAGCCTATACCCTCTCGTTTTAGAATCCTCTACCCTGGGACAAAGACAGCGTTCACTTTATCCATGTCCCTCATCAACTTGTACAGCAAAATATTTCTCCCTCATCAACTTGTACAGCTAAATATACACTGGGCCTCGAACTTCTGATCTGAGCCTCCTCCACTGTCAGAGTGAGGCCCAGCGCAAATTGGAGGAACAGCACCTCATATTTTGCTTGGGCAGCTTACACCCCAGCGGTATGAACATTGACTTCTCTAACTTCAAGTAACCCTTACTTTCCCTCTCTCGCCATCCCTCCCCCATCCTAGTTCTCCGACCAGTCTGACTGTCCCCAATTAAATTTTATCTATATTTGCTTCGTTGTCCTCTTCTCCCAGCTTAACAATTACCTCTCCTACATTTTCCATGATCTCCATCTCTTTTGACGCCTCGTTTTCACACCTTACCCTTCCTTATCTCTGCATCTCCCTCTCCCCGACTCTCAGTCGGAAGAAGGTTCTCGACCAGAAACAAGACCCATTCCTTTTCTCCAGAGATGCTGCCGGTCCCGCTGAGTTACTCCAGCATTTTGCGTGTATCCTGGTGAATCTGTTCTGCACCCTTGAGTTTCCCCAGTGTCCTGCCCCTAGTCACTGTGGTAGTTACAAGCTCTGCCGTACCGTTTAAAACAAGCACACTGTGATATTTGCAGCGTCCTTCACCGCGAAGACAAAGACTTGTGAAGCTTTTTATACATCGTGATACAATAAAGAATTCAGGACATTCCCCGTCTTTGGGAGGATCAACTTGAGAACCTCTGGAGCCGTCAGTCCCTCCAAGGGCAGAGATAGACACAAAAAGCTGGAGTTAAGGGCCTGTCCCCCTTGTCCATTTTTTTCGCCGACTGCCGGCATAATTGACAGACGTATCAGGTCACCGAAACATTCGCGGTGTGATGACGTATTGACGCGCGGTGTTTTGTCAAGCGTCGCAACATTTTTTTCATCGTCACTGGATTTTGAAATGTTCAAAATCTTTTGGCGACACTGATATGAAGCCGGGCAGTCGTCGAAAGTAATCGGCAAGTGGGACAGGCCCTTAATTCAGCGGGTCAGGCAGCATCTCTGGAGAGAAGGAAGAATCTATTCTGACTGCAGTCTTTCCTGTGGCTCCCCTTTCACCGCATCCTGTAATTTAGAAAGCCCATTCATATTTAAACAACTGAACGGAACGCTCAGTAATGGCCCGCGTGATGCTCGCAAGTTCTAGTTTAGTTCCAGGTTAGATAATATACCCTCTCACTCATCAGGAGTCTTTCAGCCAGTTTTAAACACAGTTACTTGCCCTCATTGCACGGAAATCCTTCCTCATCTGCTCGGGTATGCCAGTCATGTAGGACAGCTCGGGCACCAGAAGAATTTCATTCCCGATTAACTAATATAAAATACATTTTTTTACATATTAAGAAATTATAATCATCCTTGGTATTGAAACTCACTTCTCCACGTTAACAATTGCCACTGCCTTGGAAAATCAAAAGACGTCCCACCCCGGCCATTCCCCCTCCTCCCTGCTCCCATCCGGCAGAAGATACAGAAACGTGACAGCACGCACCTCCAGACTTGGGAACTTCCCCGCTGTTATCAGGCTTCCGATAAGCTAGGGTACTGTCCGATTCACCGCTACCCCATTGCAGACATTGGACTTTGTCCCTGGAACTGATGCGCTACAATGCTGAGAACTACATTCTGCACTGGTTTTTTCTCCTTTGCTCCACTTATTGTACTGTTTGTATTTCAGTATGGTATACGTATTTGACCTGCATACGAAACATAGCTTTTCACCGTACCTCGGTACCCGTTACAATAATAACTGAAGTACTGTGCAATAGACAAATGCCACATGGTGATGGTGAAGTGACAAGCACTGCAGTATTATTCACATTGCCACCTTTAGGCAGGATGTTGAGCTCTTGGGAATGGCTGCAGAGGAGATTTACTAGAAGGGATCAAGTTAGTGGACTCCCATAAGATGGAGGGAGCATGGATTGTCTTCTGTGTAGGAAGGAACTGCAGATGCTGGTTTAAATCGAAGGTAAACACAAAATGTTGGAGTAACTCAGCGGGGCAGGCAGCATCTCTGGAGAGAAGGAATGGGCGACGTTTCTTGGTTGAGACCCTTCTTCAGACTGATTGTCTTCTTATGGCAGAGGAGGCAGAGGGGAGAGTTAAAAGAAAATTGTGTAAAAGAAATGTGTAGGAAGGAACTGCAGATGCTGGTTAAAGCCGGACAGACACAAAAAGCTGGAGTAACTGAGCGGGTCAGACAGCATCTCTGGAGAAAAGGAATAGGTGACGTTTTGAGTAGGGTCCAATCTGAAGAAGGGTCTTGACCTGAAACGTCACCTATTCCTTTTCTTCAGAGATGTTCTCTGACCAGCTGAGTTACTCTCCGCTGAGTCACTCCAGCTTTTTGAGTCTGTCTTTAGTGTAAAAGAATACAGCTTCAAAACAAAAACTGAAATAAAAAACAAAATTCTGGAAACACTCTGCCCAGAGAGTAGTTGTGGGAAAACAAAAGCTATCTGGATGACATTTCAGAAGAGCTGGATGTCTATTTAAAGCTGCATGAAGACTACGGGTGGAGAGTGATTGAGCAGAGATCAAGATTGTTCTTGATCAACATGACCAAACTGTTGCGTCAGGGTGTGTGAAGAATGCTGGTGATCATTGCCATCTTTCTGGGGGAATGTAAACAGAGGGAGATGGATTCGGGCAGGCGAGGGGCAAAACATAAACACCACAGGAACCGTGAGATGCAGAATGCAGCTGTTGTGGAAAATCTGAAATCTAAACGTCGGAAATAACCATCGGTGAAAAGCTGCGATCTACATTACCTATAATCGACCCGACACCAGAACCAGTCAGTTTGCACCAACAAGAAAGACTGGTTATCCAATAAACAATATACAACAGGTGCAGGAGAAGGTCATTCGGCCCTTCGAGCCAGCACCGCCATTCAATGTGATCATGGCTGATCATCCCCAATCAGTACCCCGTTCCTGCCTTCTCCCCATATCCCTGGACTCCGTTATCTTTAAAAGCCCTATCCAGCTCTCTCTTGAAAGTATCCAGAGAACCGGCCTCCACCGCCCTCTGAGGTAGAGAATTCCACAGACTCACAACTCTCTGTGAGAAAAAGTGTTTCCTCGTCTCCATTCTAAATGGCTTACCCCTTATTCTTACACTGTGGCCCCTGGTTCTGGACTCCCCCAACATCAGGAACATGTTTCCTGCCTCTAGCGTGTCTAAACCCTTAACAATCTTATATGTTTCAATAAGATCCCCTCTCATTCTTCTAAACTCCAGCGTGTATTAGCCCAGCCGCTCCATTACCTCAGCATATGACAGTCCCGCCATCCCAGGAATTAACCTTGTAAACCTACGCTGCACTCGCTCAATAGCAAGAATGTCCTTCCTCAAATTAGGGGACCAAAACTGCACACAATACTCCAGGTGTGGTCTCACTAGAGTTCTGTACAACTGCAGAAGGACCTCTTTGCTCCTATACTCGACTCCTCTTGTTATAAAGGCAAATATGCCATTGGCTTTCTTCACTGCCTGCTGTACCTGCATGCTTACTTTCACAGACTGATGAACAAGGACCCCCAGATCTGATATTACTGAGTTCAGAACAGAGTCCCGCAGGTTACAATGTGCCCAGATTTAATGTACATTGGACCTCGGGGGGCGCCAACTATGGCAGCCTCGCCAACAGTCTGTCTGCAAGGATCCCACATCGTACCTGTCCTTGTGACCCTAGCTTCTGTTTCGGCCGATGTACCAGGAGAGGCTGGTTGTGATCCTGGATGCTAATCCCATAGTTCTTCCTGCAATCGTAAATACAACAGGTCAATGACAATACCTAGGCACTCTCAGACACATCATCATCACCTCGTAGCTTGGCTCCACATCACATCACAGCATTCGGTTGCTTCACCCGGTACCCCACTGTGTCATTATTTAAGGTTTTGTGCTTCAGAGGTTAAATAGGTACCTGGAGTTAAACTGAAACTGGAGGGCCACATCTAACTCCCTCTTATAATATAGCCAATGAACTGGCCTCAACTACTTCTGTGGCAGAGAATTCCACACATTCACCACTCACTGTGTGATTTTTTTTTTCTCATCTTGGTCCTAAAAGACTTCCCCCTTAACCTTAAACTGTGACCCCTTGTTCTGGACTTCCCCCAACATCGAGAACAATCTTCCTGCATCTAGCTTGTCCAACCCCTTAAGAATTTTGTATGTTTCTATAAGATCCCCATTCAATTTTCTAAATTCTAGCGAGTATAAGCCGAGTCTATCCAGTCTTTCTTCATATGAAAGTCCTGCCATCCCAGGAATCAGTCTGGTGAACCTTCTCTGTGCTCCCTCTATGGCAAGAATGTCTTTCCTCAGATTAGGAGACCATAGAAGCGAGTCAGCATAGCATTCATGTTACAATGGACTCCATCGCAACTTTGACCAGGTGAAGACTGTTATCCAGTTTTGCTTTCCCCTTTACAGATGTAGACACACATTACACTGATTGTGTCCGTACTTCCCCAGAACCACATTCCAAAATTGTGTGCATCAAGTTTGGGCAATAATCCCGACCTGTAATATTCACAGAAGGTGATGTCGCTCCCGTCCGCCATGCGGAAGGAGCTTGTGGGAGCCTTGTGCCAGTCGATGTCGTCAATGCGGTAGGTGCAGTTGTTGTACTTGGTCATGATGATGCTGCCCACCAGCTCCTTCATGCAGTCATCCTGGAAGTTCTCGCTGCTCTTCTGATACAAAGCTTGCCTGCAGGGGAACACAATGGGCACGCACTGAACAGTGGGACGAACCGGGTGGCCGAAGACCGGCACAAAACGCTGGAGGAACTCAGCGGGCAAGGCAGCATCGCTGGAGAAAAAGGAATAGGTGATGTTTCGTCTCGAGACCCTTCTTCAGACCCGAAACGTCATCTCTCCCTTCTGTCCAGAGATGCTGCCTGCCCCGCTGAGATGCTCCAGATTTTTGTGTCTACCTTCGGTTTAAACCAGCATCTGCAGTTCCTTCCTGGTTGAAATTTTTCGGCGACCTGCCGTGACTATGACGGGTGCCGGCAGTTGCCGAAAAAAAATCATGTATGTGGGACAGGCCTCATCAGTAACAGATGAAGAGAGAGCAAACCAAACAAAGAAGACGTCTCAAACGTACATACAAATGGGTACAAATTCAGAACAAACAGATACTCACATCATGTCAATGACAGAGTCATTGCGGATTACTTTATGGGACAGATCAGCCTGTAACATCAATCCTGCCTCTGTCCTACGGATGCTGGCAGCATAGCCAGGCCATATCTGTAGCCTGCACAACAACAAAACTGGTTGTTAGAAAGAAGGAAAACCTGTAAATGATCCCAAGTCAAGGCTCTCATGCCATTGGTAGAGGAGACAGCCAGAATCTTTTTTCCCCAGGAAGGCAATATATCAAATACTAGAGGACATAGCTTTATGGTGAGAAAGGCAAAGTTTAAAGGACCTGTGCTGGGCAAGTATTAGAAACATAGAAAATGGGTGCAGGAGGAGGCCATTTGGCCCTTCGAGCCAGCACCGCCATTAATTGTGATCATGGCTGATCGTTCCCTATCAGTAACCCGTGCCTGCCTTCTCCCCATATCCCTTGACTCCACTAGCCCCCAGAGCTCTATCTAACTCTCTCTTAAATCCACCCAGTGATTTGGCCTCCACTGCCCTCTGTGGCAGGGAATTCCACAAATTCACAACTCTCTGGGTGAAAACAGTTTTTCTCACCTCAGTCTTAAATGACCTCCCCTTTATTCTAAAACTGTGGCCCCGGGTTCTGGACTCGCCCAACATTGGGAACATTTCCCCTGCATCTAGCTTGTCCAGTCCTTTTATAATTCTATATGTTTCTATGAGATCCCCCCTCATCCTTCTAAACTCCAGTGAATACAAGCCCAGTCTTTTCAAGCTTTTCTCTTTTTTAAAACCAGTTTCAGTTTAGTTTATTGTCCCGTATGACAATTATGATGGAGTGAAAGGCTTTTTGTTGCGTGCTAAACAGTCAGCAGAAAGGCAATACATGATTACAATACATGAAGGGTCTCGACCCGAAACGTCACCTATTCCTTCGCTCCATAGATGCTGCCTCACCCGCTGAGTTTCTCCAGCATTTTTATCGACATGTTTACAATCGATCCATTTACAGTGTATAGATACACAATATGGGAATAACGTTCAGTGCAAGGTGAAGCCAGCAAAGTCCGGTCATGGATAGTCCGAGGGCCATCAGTGAGGTCGATGGTAGTTCAGCACTGCTCTCTGGTTGTGGTCAGATGATCCGGTTGCCTGATTATAGCTCCCACCCAGAGGGTGGCGAGTGCCTGGAACACTACCAGAGGTGGTGTGGAGGAGGCAGGGATAACTGTGGCATTTAAGAGGCTTTCAGATAGGCACATGGATATGGAGGGAATGGAGGGATATGGACCATGTGAAGGGGTGGGAGATTGCAACCTTCACATGGTCCACCCTGTTTCAACAAATGCAATCAACCTGTCGTGCACAAAGAGAGGATCAAACAGAACAAGTTGTCTTACAACTTTAGGCTGTGCACGCCGTAGGCAAGATCATGAGAGTGTAGATGAATAAGAATTGGTCACGGCATCATGTTCGGCACAGACATGACGAGCCAAAGGGCCTGTCCTTGTGGTGTCCCGGTCTATGTTCTATCTGCCAGCTTTGAGACTGGCAGGTTCCAGACATCCATTATTGGGAGCCAGGCTCACCCTCAGTCCCATCACCATTCAATAAGGTCCGACCGCAAGCTGAACTCCATATCCCTGTCCACCTGTGGTGGCTTTTCAGCCTTCACCTATCAGGAATCATGCCCTGTTGTCGCTGCTACAATCGGATCGGAGCTACAGAAGCCTGAAGTCCACACACCACCAGGTTCAGGACGGAAGGTCGATTTCATTGGAACATACACATTTTCCAAGAGGATCTAGAAGGACACATACTTTCCCAATGGAGGGGTTGAGGACATTGGATCAATGGTACATGTGTCAGAGGTTAAGGGGAGAAGGCAGGAGAATGGGGTTAGGAGGGAGAGATAGATCAGCCATGATTGAATGGTGGAGTAGACTTGATGGGCCGAATGGCCTCATTCTGCTCCTATCACTTATGATCTAAATAGTAAGAGACAGGGAAGAAGTCTATATTAAGAGTGTGAATCATTGAAATTCTCTACACCAGGGATCTGAGCTGTCCTGTCTTTGTTTGGTATACAAAGCAGAGACAGACTCTGGTCTAAAACGGAATCAAGGGTGATGGGTGGCAGGCAGGGGTTGATCCAAGGCCAAGATTGATCAGCTGTGATATTGTTGGATGGAGCAAGGAGCTTTAGGGCCAGTACAACCTGTTCCTGTTCCTCATAACTCTTGCATGCGTGAATGCTGCAGCATAACTAGAGTGGAGAGCCAAGGTCACCCCAACCCCAGTAGTTGAGCTACAGTAGCGCCCACCTTCATGCAGGATGGGCTTTACGCTCCAGTTTCACCCAACCTGCCTCTTTGCTGCACAACACTGCCTTAAAAATATAAAGGTCCTGGATAACGTGGACCACTCTCCATTGCCAGAGTGAGGCCCAGCGCAACTTGGAGGAACAGCATCTCATATTTCGCTTGGGTAGTTTACACCCCATCGTTATGAACATTGACTTTTCCAAATAGCCCTCGCTTTCCCTCTCTCTCCATCCGCTCCCCCTTCCCAGTTCTTCCACCAGTCTTAAGGGCCTGTCCCACTGCACAAGGTAATTCAAGAGTTCTCCTGGGTTCCCCCCCCCCCCCCCCCCCCGATTCGAACTCGGAGAACGTCCGTAGTGGGTCCGTAGGAGTCTCGTAGCGGCTCGTACGAGTAAAAAGTGACCATTTTTTTCATCACAAGTATTATTTTACTCGTCGACATTTTTCAGTGTTGAAAAAAGGTCACGAGTTTACCGGATTACCAGAGTACCTACCTTTACTCGTACAAACCGCTACGGGACATCCACAAACTCCTACGGACCTGCTACAGGCATTCTCCGAGTTAGAATCAGGGGAAAACTCGGGAGAACTCTTGAATTGCCTCATACAGTGGGACAGGCCCTTTACTGTCTCCGACTACATTCTATCTTTGTCCCGCCCACAACCCTGACATTAGTCTGAAGAAGGGTCTCGACCGGAAGCGTCGCCCATTCCTTCTCTCCAGCGATGCTGCCATTCCCGCTGAGTTACTGCAGCATTGTGTGTCTACTCTCCATTCATCGATAGTCACCTCTCAGCTAAGACAAGAAAGCCCGCAGAACCAGAGTAGAATCCTCGCTCCCGTGGTCCCCCAGGACTCATCAACGACACTCACCTGTACTGAGGGAGGACATTAGCGTTTGTTGGGTCGTAGAAATTTCTTCCAATTAACTTTAATTCCAGAATTCTCATCACTCTGTGTGCATGAAAAGAGAAGCAGTGCATGTAATACAATGATTCTCCGATTGCCCCCGCATTTACAGTGAGCAAAAGCCAAGCCACATTACTCACCGCACACCATGGAAACAATACTGGTAAGAGTCACAAAATGCAGGAGTAACTCAGCATCTCTGGAGAGAAGTTTCCGGTCGGCCCTTCGAGCCAGCACCGTCATTCAACGTGATCATGGCTGATCATCCAAAATCAGTACCCCGTTCCTGCCTTCTCCACATATTCCCCGACTCCGTTATGTTTAAGAGCCCTATCTAGCTCTCTCTTGAAAGTATCCAGAGAACCGGCCTCCACCGCCCTCTGAGGAAGAGAATTCCACAGACTCGCCACTCTCTGTGAGAAAAAGTGTTTCCTCGTCTCCATTCTAAATGGCTTACCCCTTATTCTTAAACTGTGGCCCCTGGTTCTGGACTCCCCCAACATCAGGAACATGTTTCCTGCTTGGTCCCGCTGAGTTACTCCTGCATTTTGAGTCTATCTTCAATTTACTGGGAGTAGAAGTGGGGGCGGATCCGGAACGCAACGGCTGTGAGCCCCAGGCCGAGTTCGACAATCGTTTGCCCGCTTCTGCTGCTGTTGGAGATGAGACGTTGCGTCGCGCCAGGGTCTTGGGCCTGTCCCACTTTGGCCGTCAGTTACGCGACAGGCCGCTGGCGCGCGAAGATTTCGTTCGCTACAAAACTTTCGGGGCCTCGTGCGATGTCGCGCACAACTACATACCCCTCCGCGCTCCTCAGTGGGACCGGCCCCGCGCGGCCACACGATGCCCGTGCGCCTCAACGTGACCACGAGGTCGCGTAATTTGCGTGCCAAGGACACGCAAGTGGGACAGGCCCTCCATAGCATAGCACAGGTTCAGTGAATTGTGTAACTAGACTTCAACGTGTCACACAATGCTTAAAACTGCCAAACCAGTTGCCTCTGGTCTTTAGGGTAAACAACCTCAAAGCCCAGCAATTATTATTCCAATCACCTTCCTCTCCAACCTGGTTTAAAAATAAATTATACAACGCACTTTGTTTTAATGACAGCAGTATTCATATGCAAGTTTTATATTAAGCTGAGCGCTGATTTACTGATTAAACAACAAAGGAGAAATATATATATATTTTTTTAAATCAAAGGAATGCAAATGCTTGAAATCTGTAAGCAACAGAAATAGTTGGAAATACTCAGTCATGATTCAGATTGAATACCACTAGTTAGTTCAGTTTCTCTGGCCACAGATGCTGCCCGTCCTGCTGAGTGTTTCCAGTGACTTTTTTTTTTACACAAAAAAAAAGACAAGAGGCAAAAAGCTGGAGTAACTCAGCAGGGCAGACAGGCAGGCAGCGTCTCTGGAGAAAAGGAATGAGTGGTTTCAGGTTGAGACCATTCCCCCTTCATCAGACCATTCCCCCTCCCTGCTCTCAGTCTGATGAAGATTCTCAACCTGACACGTCACCTATTCCTTTTCTTCAGAGATGCTGCCTGTCCCGCTGAGTTACTCCAGCGTTTTGTGTCTATGTTCGGTGTAAACCAGCATCTGCAGTTCCTTCGTACAAATAAAGGGAGGATGATGCCACACTACCTTCTGAATATCACATTGTAGTAGGGAATGCAGAGATTAGAGTTTGGCTGCAGGATCTTGGTCATTTGGATTTTAATGTCCACCTCCGCACCATCTGTTCTTCTTTCTGCTTTGAGATTGATTACCTGGGATGAGACAAAATCAAAGACCTCAAATGAAGACAAATGGCTGGAAATACTCAGCAAGTCAGGCAGCATCGATGGAAAGTGGAACAGAGACCAGGGGTCACATATGGGACTGTCATATGAGGAAAGATTGAAAAGACGAGGCTTGTATTCACTGGAGTTTAGAAGGATGATGGGGGGGGTCTTATAGAAACATATAAAATTATAAAAGGACTGGACAAGCTAGATGCAGGAAAAATGTCCCTAATGTTGGGCAAGTCCAGGACCAGGGGCCACAGTCTTAGAATAAAGGGGAGGTCATTTAAGACTGAGGTGAGAAAAAACTTTTTCACCCAGAGAGTTGTGAATTTGTGGAAGTCCCTGCCAAAGAGGGCAGTGGAGGCCAAAATCACTGGATGGATTTAAGAGAGAGTTAGATAGAGCTCTAGGGGCTAGTGGAGTCAAGGGACATGGGGAGAAGGCAGGCACGGGTTATTGATAGGGGACGATCAGCAATGATCACAATGAATGGCGGTGCTGGCTCGAAGGGCAGAATGGCCTCCTCCTGCACCTATTTTCTATGTTTCTATGGGAGCAGCCCAAACTCTGTGGCTCCCCAAGTCTCTACTTGTAGCATCATGCCAAACATGGAGACAGTTCCATACAGTCCTGATCTGCACGGCAGTGCCAGTCTCCATAATTAACAAGGCAACAAAGAAGTAATCGTTATTTAATATTCCAGAAAGAAATGGATTGAAATAAACACCCATTGTAAATGAATTTCAATTTCACAACCTGTGATCCTGTGCAATGAAAAGGGACCCAGCATCCTTACCACACCCACCTCAGGCCATGATGTTACAAATGTCTCCATCACCTCTCCAGCCCTGGAGCCCTCTCAAGATTCTGGTTTTCCAAATATGATTCAGGTGAACGCTGACCTCCCCACCGCTTCCAGCGCACTTGCATTCAAATATCTCTGCTAAAGTTCCGAAATTTCCTTCAGCCAAATCTCCCTCACTTTCTGCCCATTGCTTCACGATGCTCATTGAAGGTTTATCTCTTTGGCCATGTTTCTGGCCCCAGCATCTTCTGCAGTGTAACTCCAGTGAACAGGATCACAGGTTGTGAAATTAAAATTGAAATTCATTTACAATCGGAGTTACTTTCAATCCACGGCATACCACTTGCAAATAATATTGTACACGTCTGACGCTGTTTAGAATCGGATACGCAAACAAGATTGTCTCCTTCAGTTTTAAACAGGAGTTCCTGATCCCTTAATTTGACTGAATGCAAACATGGTGGTTGATGCAAAACCATAATGAAATCAACAGTTATCTACATAACCATGTTGTGGGGCAGCACGGTGGTGCAGCGGTAGAGTTGCTGCCTTACAGCACTTGCAGTGCCGGAGATCCGGGTTCGATCCCGACTACGGGTGCCATACTGTACAGAGTTTGTACGTTCTCCCCGTGACCACATGTGTTTTCTCAGAGGTCTTCGGTTTCCGCCCGCACTCCAAAGACGAACAGGTCGGCAGGTTTATTGGCTTAGTGCAAGTGTAAATTGTCCCTGGCATATATGTGTGTGTGTGTGTGTGTGTGTGTGTGTGTGTGTGTGTGTGTGTGTGTGGGGGGTACAGTGTTAATGCGTGGGGATCGCTGGTCAGTTCGGACTTGGGCCTGTTTCCGCGCTGTATCTTTAAACTAAACCAAATTAATAAATCACTCTTCAGTTACAGACAGCGTGACATTTTTGAAATATTATGCAAAGGAATTTAAGCATGGTAGAAAGGAAAGATGAAAAAGAGCAGTCTGCTCTGAGAGAGCACATTCCTTCCAATTTCCAAATGCAAACTGAATCAGATGATTTTAATAATGCTGGAGGAAATTGATCCAATCCACACTGATAAAATTGGAGATATTCTCTTGCCAAATCTGGCCTTTAGTCTTTCATGAACCCATTCTGAGAAGTTGTGAAAACCTGGGGATATTTTTGAGGGGGAAAGAAAGGGCATCCCATCACACTTCGCAGCCATTATGTATTTTGTAAGTAAGACAAGGAATTGCAGATGCTGGAATCTTACGGTGAATACAAAGTGCTGGAGTAACTCAACGGGTCAGATGGCATATCTAGAGGACATGGATTGGTGCTTTTTTGGGTCAGGACTCTTCTTCAGAATGTCTTTTGAAATTGCAAGTTACAGACTGTCTAGTTACAACCGCAAGAGTTGCAAATGTGGCAACCGAAACTACTGAGATGGCTCTTTTGGTTTCCGGTAAAAACATTAGTCATGTATAGAAACACATCAGCACCTCACACAGTAGGGCCAGTTAACCAACGCACGAGGAGATAAACAAGGGCTTTAGTGTCACATTCTGCCGGACCGGGTGTGCCTCTGGACTCCATGCTCAAACTCAGGACCATTCAGAGCGGCGCAGCTAATACTGCTGCTGCCTCACAGGTGCAATCCTGGCCCCGGGTGCTGACTGTGTGGAGTTTGCATGTTATGCCTGTGACTGCATCGGTTTCCTCCGGGCACTCTGGTTTTCTCCCACGTCCTAAAGACGTGCGGGTTTGTGTAGGGATGACACAGACTAGTGTGAATGGGTGATCAATGGTCAACGTGGACTTGTGTTCAAGAAGGAACTGCAGATGCTGGAAAATCGAAGGTAGACAAAAGTGTTGGAGAAACTCAGCGGGTGCAGCAGCATCTATGGAGCGAAGGAAATAGGCAACGTTTCGGGCTGAAACCCTTCCTATTTCCACCGCCCGAAACGTTGCCTATTTCAGGCGGTGGAAATAGGCAACGTTTCAGGCCAAAACCCGTGGCGTGCACAGCCTGAGAAACTCAGCGGGTGCAGGGTGTGGAAGATTGCAACCTTCACGTGGTCCGCCCTGTTTTGACTAATGCAATCAACTCGACGTGCACAAACGGCAGATCAAATAGAACACGTTGTCCGACAACTTTAGGCTGTGCACGCCACACGAAAGAGGAAGCAGCGGGTGCGGCAGCATCTATGGAGCGAAGGAAATAGGCAACGTTGCCTATTTCCACCGCCCGAAACCTTGCCTATTTCCTTCGCTCCATAGAAACGTTGCGTATTTCCTTCGCTCCATAGATGCTGCCGCACCCGCTGAGTTTCCCCAGCACTTTTGTCTACCTCCAGGTATTTTTTAAGCGGGGATTGACAGGTTCTTGGTTAGTAGGGGTGCCAAAGATTATGGGGAGAAGGCAGGAAGATGGGGGTTGAGAGGGAAAGAGAGGTTGGTCATGATTGAATGGCGGAGTGGACTCGATGGGCCGAATCGCCTAATTCTGCTCCTATGACTTCTGAACGTATGAAAATGTGAACTGTGGTATACCTCTGGTAGTTTCACAGGCAGGTAGAGTATGGTTCCATCGAATGCGGTGGCCCGCCCCGTCACCGCCTGCTGCTCCTTCAACATTCCAAAGCGAATATTCCGACATTCTATATCAGGGCTGAATCAAATGGCAGGGTTTGTCAAGGTGTACAAAGATGATACGTCAAACTAATAGTCGCGATTAATGTGCCTTCTCAGCCACAGTAAGCATTGAATAAGACTAGAATGTGGGCAAAAGTGGTCACAAAGTGGAACTTTAAGTTTCAGTTTCATTTATTTAGCTGTGCCAAACAATAAGAAAGCGATTTGCAATTTTCTCTAACGTTTTAACGGAAACCCAGTGCTCAGAACCACACATTGGGGTGGAAGATTGCAACCTTCACGTGGTCCGCCCAATGCAATCAACTTGACGTGCACAAACGGAAGATCAAATAGAACAAGTTGTCCTACAACTTTAGGCTGTGCACGCCACACAAAAGAACAACAAGAACCACACATGGATCTGTGTTGCACACACTTAAAGGACAGCCGGCGAGTTGAACAAAGGGTTAATTTATATTGCAGAGAAGTGCAGGTCGAAACATTCAGTGCCATGCCAGTCAGTCAGTGGTACACTCTCACCATAACTGAAAATTTATATTTTTTCCCTTTGCTTATTTTTTTTTCAATTGCTTTCCATCTCGAACGGTGGCTGCAGGCCACACGTCTCCTCCCCATAATTTGCAGCCTCTTGTGACAGAGAGGCTTATTAATATAACTGACCCACAAACGCAAATGCCACGGTTGAGAAATAAAACAAAATGTTTCGCGACATTCGCTCCAATGCATGAGCGTCCCCACATATTGCTCAGTGTCACACACCTGAAGGTGACATGGTATTGATATACAGCCTCATTTCTGCAGTATATCTTCACGTGGTTTACTGCCAGGGGTATGGCCGTTCCAGATGACCCCCTTGTCATAACTGGCTCCCTAAAGAAGAACACACAAGGGATTAATATGGTAGACACAAAATTCTGCATCTCTGGACAGAAGCAATGGGTGATGTTTCGGGTCGAGATCCTTCTTCAGGGATTAATATGCCCCAGCCAGGTAAAACTCCCCTTCAACTTGACCTGTTGACTAATAACCTCTCATACCCAGTAACCAAAAGTACAGCAAGCCAGCACATAAACATTCTGAGATCATTTAGTTCAGTTTGGAGATACAGTGCAGAAACAGGCCCTTCGGCCCAGCGAGTCCACACCGACCAGTGATCCCTGCACATTAATACTATTCTACACACACTAGGGACAACTTACATTTATACTGAGCCAATTAACCCACAAACCCTTACGTCTTCGGAATGTGGGAGGAAACCCATGCGGTCACGGGAAGGATGTACAGACACGCACCTGTAGTCGGGATTGAACTTGGGTCCCTGGCGCTGTAAGCACTGCAAGGCAACAACTCTACCGCTGCGCCACCGTGCCACCCTTTATTTGAAAGAAACACGTTTCCATTGCAAGGGAATTAAAGTAATATAGGTCACAGATAAATCCAAAAGAGAATTGAAGAGGAACCTTTCTCTTTCTCTAGATAGCTGTTTCAATGCAGAACTGGGAGTGCAGAGTGCAATGCAGAGCTGTTTCAATGCAGAACTGGCAAACACTCCACAGGGAGTGATTGAGGCGAAAGATGAAATTATGGGAAGCCAAATGTGAGAGGGAAAATGGGGCATGAAATGAAGCGGGGCGAGGAGGCTTGTGTGAAGCATAAACACTGGCTTGGACCATTTCTGGGTCATGCGTCAAGTATTCAGGAGGTACATGGTATGATTTATGGCTGCCTAGAAACTACAGAGACCAGACACAGCTCCCCGATCAAGTTGCACTGGGTATGTGGAGGGAGGAACTGCAAATGCTGGTTTAAACTGAAGGCAGACGCAAAAGGCTGGAGTAACTCAGGTGGACAGGCAGCATCTCTGGAGAAAAGGAATAGGTGATAATTCGGCTCGAGACCCTTCTTCACATCGAGAGTCAGGGGAAAGGAGCACGAGAGATATAGATGGTGGTTTGGAGAAATGAATGGAAGATGTGCAAAAAAACAACAATAGTCAAGGTCTGAAGAAGGGTCTCGACCCGAAACGTCATCTATCTCCTTCGCTCCTTTGATGCTGCTGCACCCGCTGAGTTTCTCCAGCTTTTTGTGTAACCCTCGATTCTCCAGCATCTGCAGTTCCTTCTTTAACAATAGTCAAGGAAGTGTTTAAGAAGGAACCGCAGATGCTGGAAAATCAAAGGTAGACAAAAGTGCTGGAGAAACTCAGCGGGTGCAGCAGCATCTATGGAGCGAAGGAAATAGGCAACGTTTCGGGCCGAAACCCTTCTTCAGGAAAGAGTTGGGACCAGTGTTGACTGTGGGATAGGCGACAATGAGTATACAGACAGAGGAATTCAACAGGATGAGAGGAAAACTAGTATGAAGACTAGGGTGGGGGAGAGGATGCAAGGGTTACAATACTTGAAGTTAGAGAAATTAATATTCATACCAGCTTGGGTTTCAGTGCATTCACAGCTACAATCACTGCCAACACACACACACACACACATTCTGTAACGGCAGATACTGCCACCAGCAGGCAAGAAGGAAACCCAGCACACTCATATTAAAATAAAGGCGTTAAGTGCTGCAGTAACTCAGCGGGTCAGGTAGCATCTCTGGAGGACAGACACAAAAAGCTGGAGTAACTCAGCGGGACAGGCAGCATCTCTGGAGAGAAGGAATGGGTGAGGTTTCGGGTCGAGACCCTTCTTCAGGCTGAGTCAGGCGAGAGGGGAAACGAGATATGGAAAGGCACAATGGACATGCAAGGTGTGAGAAGAACAGATCACAGCAGACGATGATGAAGGAAATGTACAATGGTTCATTGTTGGATGAGTGGAAGGTGACAATGAGGCATACACAAAGTAAAATTCATCAGGAGGACAGTAGAACATCTCTGGAGGACATGTGCAGGAACGTTTTGGGTCGACACCCTTCTTCAGGCATATTAACAACTGTTTGAGTCCCCTGGGGTAAAATCTAAAACAAGAGCTGCTTCAAGAAACAGAGAAAATAAGTAAGGGAAGAGATACATGATACTTCAGAGCAATAGTTTCTAATTATTTTAAAGCTCATTTCTTTAAATCCAGAGGCTGAAAGCCAAACTCTTTATGAAACAGTCCACTCATTCGAGTAAATACCACCGGGGGCGCCGCACGATGGCTGCCTCGCCAACGGTCTGCCTTCATCTTTTCCTTCTTTGTGTTTTTAATTTGTTGTAAAATGTATTTTTAGTTTGTCTTTAGTTTGTATTATGGGGTGGGGCGGTGGGTGGGGAAACTTTTCTTATCTCTTTCCTCGACAGAGATGAAACATTTTCAATAGGCAATACGTGCAGGAGTAGGCCATTTGGCCCTTCGAGCCAGCACCGCCATCCACTGTGATCACGTCCGATCATCCCCAATCAGTACCCCGTTCCTGCCTTCTCCCCATATCCCCTGACTCCGCTATCTTTAACAGCCCTATCTAGCTCTCTCTTAGAAACATAGAAAAATAGGTGCAGGAGTAGGCCATTCGGCTCTTCGAGCCTGCACCGCCATTCAATATGATCATGGCTGATCATCCAACTCAGTATCCCGTACCTGCCTTCTCTCCATACCCCGATCCATTTAGCCACAAGGGCCACACCTAACTCCCTCTTAAATATAGCCAAATGAACTGGCCTCAACTACCTACTGTGGCAGAGAATTCCAGAGACTCACCACTCTGTGTGAAAAATGTTTTCCTCATCTAGGTCCTAAAGGATTTCCCCCTTATCCTTAGACTGTGACCCCTTGTTCTGGACCTCCTCAACATCGGGAACAATCTTCCTGCATCTAGCCTGTCCAACCCCTTAAGAATTTTGTAAGTTTTATAAGATCCCCCCTCAGTCTTCTAAATTCTAGCTCTCTTGATAGCATCCAGAGAACCTGCCTCCACCGCCCTCCAAGGCAGAGACATTTTCCATGTCGTATCTCCATCTGCACTGCGGCCTAACATTGTGGAGCTGGCGGCCTCATGTTTGGGGCTTCTAGAGTTCCAAAACCGGACTTTAACATCCCGGAGCGGGTGATCCCTTTGCCAGGGGTCGGCCTTTGGTGCTCCAACCTGCGGACTTTAACATCATGAAGGACATTATTGCCATAGAGGGAGTGCAGCGAAGGTTCACCAGACTGATTCCTGGGATGTCAGGACTGTCTTATGAACAAAGACTGCATAGACTCGGTTTATACTCTCTAGAATTTAGGAGATTGAGAGGGGATCTTATAGAAACTTACAAGATTCTTAAGGGGTTGGACAGGCTAGATGCAGGAAGATTGTTCCCGATGTTGGGGAGGTCCAGGACAAGGGGTCACAGCTTAAGGATAAGGGGGAAATCCTTTAGGACCGAGATGAGAAGGAATTTTTTCACACAGAGAATGGTGGGTCTCTGGAACTCTCTGCCACAGAGGGTAGTTGAGGCCAGTTCAGCTATATTTAAGAGGGAGTTAGATGTGGCCCTTGTGGCTAAGGGGATCAGAGGGTATGGAGAGAAGGCAGGTACGAGATACTGAGTTGGATGATCAGCCATGATCATATTGAATGGCGGTGCAGGCTCGAAGGGCCGAATGGCCTACTCCTGCACCTAATTTCTATGTTTCTATGAAGCTCGCGGTCACTGGTTAGGGACCGACTTCGGGAACTCCACGCCGCAGGAGTCATCAACTATGGCTTATTTACCCCATAAGCAATATGCACCCCTCCACCCCCACCTCAGCCAACCACAGGGTAAACCGCACGCATCGTATGCTTGGTTCCAGCAACTCACCCATAGCTTTCCATTCCCTTCGCTGCGGCAACGTCCCGAGCTGGAGAGAGACGCTGGTCCCCTGCTGCGAGCACAGCTGAGGGGGGCAGGAGTCTGCTCTTCCCCAGCGAGCCTCGCCCCATCTCCATGCCCTGCATGCAAGCTGCCAGCTCATCATCGCTGCACAGAGATGGCTCGGGAAGCATGCCTCGGCCTCTGCAACTGGGGGAACTAGAGAGGACAATGTGGGTGAATAGTACACACAAAAATCAAATCATCCCAGTCAGGACTGGATACAGGATCGTGTAAGAAGGAACTGCAGATGCTGGTTTAAACCAACAATAGGCACAAAAATCTGTTGTAACTCAGCGGGACATGCAGCATCTCTGGAGAGAAGGAACGGGCAATGTTTCGGTTCGAGACCCTTCAACATCACCCATTCCTTCTCTCCATGGATGCTGTCTGTTCCGCTGAGTTACTCCAGCTTTTTGTGGCCATCTTCTGGATACAGAATTTCACGTTGCCAAATAGTTTATAGCCTGGCTTCATCTTCCATATTGTAGCACAATGAATTGCAGATACATGTTTACAAAAAAATACTGGAGTAACTCATCTCGAAGGAACATGGATTGAGAGATGCTTCAGGTTGAAATCCTTCTTCAGACTCAGTTCGAAGAAGGGTCCCAACCTGAAATGTCACTTATCCATGTTCTCCAGAGAGGCTGCCTGACCCGCTGAGTTACTCCAGCACTTTGTGTCCTTTTTTGATCTTCCATATTCTTGTAAGTGCTCACTTTTAAGTCGTGTACTTTGCTATTCAACCTGTATTTTCTTCTGACGTATGCAACTATTCGGACCATCAATCCAATCCCACAGAGCAGTCGCGCTCCCCAACGCATTGTTCTATAAATAATGCCCTTCCACATGCCCTGGGGATTACATACAGCAGCCAACTAACCTAGCAACCTAGAGACTGGAGCACCTGGGGGAATCCATGCAGCAACAGAAAGAACCTGCCAACTCCACACAGACAGCTCTGAAGAAGATAACCATATAAATAACCATATAACAATTAGAGCAAGGAAACAGGCCTTCTCGGCCCTTCCAGTCCGTGCCGACCATTTATTTTCCCCTAGTCCCATCTACCTGCACTCAGACCATACCCCTCCATTCCCTTCACGTCCATATACCTATCCACTTTACGTTTAAATGTTAAAATCGATCCTGCCTCCACCACTTCTGCTGGAAGATCATTCCACACAGCTACCACTCTCTGAGTAAAGAAGTTCCCCCTCATGTTACCCCTAAACTTCTGTCCCTTAATTCTCATGTCATGCCCTCTTGTTTGAATCTTTCCTACCCTCAATGGGAAAAGCTTATCCACGTCAACTCTGTCTATCCCTTTCATCATTTTAAAGACCTCAATCAAGTCCCCCCTTAACCTTCTCCGCTCCAAAGAATAAAGACCTAACTTGTTCAACCTGATTGAATTGAACCAAGATGATTGAATTCAGCCCTCTGCCTGTGGTTTACATATCAAAATGGTCAGCACCTTTAGATCTTTGCTGCACTAAGACGTCACACTTCTTTGTGAGATGGCTTTCTCCCACACCAATAAAAACCACAAGGGGAAAATCACACCTCACAGATCGGCTCTGCAACCTCGCTTCCCAATGCAAAAAGCAAAGCCGTGTGAGAGTCGGATTGGTGAGACAGGAGCCTCTGACGAAAATGCAGTTCCTAGCAGTGGAAGTACAGATACTCATTGTCAGCAGATAGTTGACCACACAACTGCCTTGTCATTTCCTCACCTGCTTTGCCCATAGCTCCACTGTGGTATCGCCCTCGGTGGAAAGGCATCCCCAGCTGCCAGCTCCTTTTCATGTTTAAATCCTCTGAACGGTTCGCTGGATATTCCTCTACCCAAGATCCCTCTGCCTGTGATGGGGGGGGGGGGGGAAAGGAATTACGTCAGTGAAGTTGCTTTACTGCACAGGGAGCCACATAGGACTGCTGGGTGTAACATTTAACCTCTAAATTAAACCAAGTCTAAAGCAACTGTGTAGACTACCATTCCCTCCGCAGCAGGTTGCTGGAACTTTCAACGTGTTGAAAATCCAGCGGCGACCAGAAAAAGGTATGACCCTTTGGGCAACTGCTCACGACCATACAGGCGTCTCCCCGCGTATCGCGGGGTGAAGGCTGTATGGTCGTGAGTAGTCGCCCAAAGAGTCATTTTTCTGGTCGCCGCTGGATTTGCAAAACATGTTGAAATTTTTCAGCAACCTGCTGCGACTATGACGGGTGCCAGCAAGAGTCAAGAGAGTTTATTGTCGTGTGTTCCAGATAGGACAATGAAATTCTTGCTTTGCTTCAGCACAACAGAATATAGACGGCATGAATACAGAACAGATCAGTATGTCCATATACCATTATATCATATACACACACACATGAATAAATAAACAGATAAAGTGCAAATAAACAGATAATGGGCTGTTAATGTTCAGAGTTTTGAGTTGAGTTGAGTTTAACTGTGGGGAAGTAGCTATTGGGAAGTGGCTGTGGGGAAGTAGCTATTCCTGACCCTGGACGTTGCAGTCTTCAGGCTCCTGTACCTTCTACCTGAAGGTAGCGGGGAGATGAGTGTGTGGCCAGGATGGTGTGGGTCCTTGATGATGTTTGATGACAAGTCGCCGAAAAAAATCACTTAAGTGGGACAGGCCCCTAATGCTTCCCTATTCACCGTGTTCACTTTGCACTAGAGCCTCTCCACGCAATATTTACTCTTTGCCTTTGCATGCACCAATAACTCATTTAATACCAAGCGTCAAGTCCTTGGATGCTTTTTCAGCATGCAAGCAGGAATCTTTGAACAGTTTGGTCTAGTCTTGGCTGCAAGGATTGGTGGGAAGATGCTACCCGGAAGCAGAAACAATAGCAGAGTGTAGTTGGGCTGGATGGTCTGTTTATGCGTGGAGACACCAACTCCAGTCAAGGTGCGACACTCATTGATTATTAGCGGAATGAAGGGTTTACAATGGAAAGTTTGTACACGTCACCAACAACTGGCAAGGTAGACCCAGTATTTGCCGCTGGTCCTTACCTGGGACTGGAGCACGGGTTTTGTTGCCGAGGTGATCTCCGCGACCATAAGCTCCAAACTGCGGTAAGGAGGTTAAACTACGGAGCAGCTCGCCTGAACGACCCAGTGACTGGAAAAAAACAGGCAGAGTTGTGGAGAAAGAACAGTCATTTCTGCTGCATCGGTGGCACCCTACGCCACATCATAGACCGCAGCGTACTTCACACAAACTGAAACAAGGAGAGGCAGAATTGAACCCTATCATTTCATTATGTCTCAACAGTTACTCCAATTGGTTGAAACATATAAGATTGTTAAGGGCTTGGACACGCTAGAGGCAGGAAACATGTTTCCGATGTTGGGGGAGTCCTGAACCAGGGGCCACAGTTTTAGAATGAGTAAGCCATTTAGAACAGAGACGAGGAAACACTTTTTCTCAGAGAGTGGTGAGTCTGTGGAATTCTCTGCCTCAGAGGGCAGTGGGGGCAGGTTCTCTAGATGCTTTCAAGAGAGAGCTAGATAGGGCTCTTAAAAATAGCAGAGCCAGGGGATATGGGGAGAAGGCAGGAACGGGGTACTGATTGTGGATGATCAGCCATGATCACATTGAATGGCGATGCTGGCTCGAGCTATTGTCTATTGACAAATGAGATATAGTACCATAACATTTAAAAGATATTTAAAAGATAGTGATGGACTTAAGGGACTGTCCCACTTACGCAATTTATTTTGGCGACATCCCGTCATAGTCGCAGCAGGTGGCCGAAAGTTCGCGTATTTCACGTTGAATATCTAGCGGCGTCCAGAAAATGGTACGACTCTTTGGGTGACCACTCACGACCATACAGGCGACCAGAAGCAGGTACGGCTCTTTGGGCGACTACTCACGATCATACACGTCACAGGGGGACGCCTGTATGATCGTGAGTAGTCGCCCAAAGAGTCGTACCTTTCTCTGGTCGCTACTGGATTTTCAACATGTTGAAACATTTCCGCCACCTGCTGCAACTATGACGGATGCCAGCAGTCGCCAAAAGAAATTGCATAAGTGGGACAGGCCCTTTAATGCCCCTGTCCCACTTAGGAAACCTGAACGGAAAGCTCTGGAGACTTTGCGCCCCACACAAGGTTTCCGTGCAGTTCCCAGAGGTTTTTGTCAGTCTCCCTAATGGTCGAAAGTGGTTTCTGTTTCAAAAATCGGTAATTTTTTAGTCAAAGCCGGTTGCGATGCTTGTTGAAGGTGGTTGCTGGTGGACAAAAACCTCCGGGAACCGCACGGAAACCTTGGGTGGGGCGCAAAGTCTCCAGAGGTTTCCGTTCAGGTTTCCTAAGTGGGACAGGGGCATTAGGTAGTGAAGCAGTACACAATCCTTTGTGGACACCATACATTGACGGCGCTGAAGTAGAGATGGTCGAAAACTTCCAAGTTCTTAGTATGCTTTGGTGATTCAATTGCACGTCCAGATATATATTTTTTTTAATTGAGTGTTCGGGCATTATCTTGAAAGAGTTCTTGCACACTCTACATGTATGCAATAACCAGGAGAGCACAGTTCTGGTAATAATTCTATGAATATATACTTCCGTTAACAGGTTATACAAGCTAAAGGGCCTGTCCCACTTGGCGATTTTTTTCGGCGAGTGCCGGCATCATTGACTGACGTATCAGGTCACCGAAAAATTTGCGGCGTGACGCGGCGGTGACGCAGGGTGATGACGCATTGACGCGCGGTGTTTTTTCAAGTGTCGAAACTTTTTTTTTGTCGCCGCTGGATATTGAAATGTTCAAAATCTTTTGGCGACACTGATATGATGCCGGCAGTCGCCAATTGGGACAGGCCCTTAACTGTGTAGGAAGGAACTGCAGATGCTGGTTTAAACCGAAGATAGACACAAAAAGCTGGACAGCGGGACAGGCAGGCAGTGTCTCTGGACAGAAGGAATGGGTGAGGTTTTAGGTCGAGCCTTCTGCAGAAGGTCTCTGAGATGCTGCCTGTCCCGCTGAGTTACTCCAGCTTTTTGCGTCTATCGTGTTTTTGAAATGCGGTGCATCAAATCAAAGAGGGTCAAATACAGGATAATGCCCCCAAGCATTCACATCTCTATAGTAAGCCCCTGCCAGCTTTCTCCAAACACAATGTGCGTACCTGGAAGGCCTGTTTGGGACAGGTTGAGAACATTGCAGGCTGCTGTCGCTCATCTCCCAGTGACTCAGGCTGCAGAGGTCTCCCACTGAGGTACGTTCTCCCGCGCGCTCCCATTGCTGCTGGTTCGGACAGCGGCTGTTGTGGACGGCCAGGACATCGTGGGTCAATCGCTGTACGAGGCAGGCCGCCACGGAAAGAGAATCGAGCCCGATCCGACATCTAGCTACCTGCAAAACACCACAGCCTCATTATAAGCTCATAGTAACACTACAGGTTGAAAGCAGCATTTTTTTTAACCATGTTTATTAATTTGTAAGGGCAGAGAAACTAAAGATTCACATCTTAATCACAAATTTAAACCCAAATCCTTAACAAGTTGAGTAACCCTTTAACAGATTATAGAAACATCGAACGTAGGTGCAGGAATTGGCCATTTGGCCTTCGAGCCAGCACCACCATTCAATATGATCATGGCTGATCATTCAGAATCAAAATCCTATTTCTGCTTCCCCCCCCCCCCCCCCCCCCCATATCCCTTGCTTCCGCTCAGCCTAAGAGCTATATCTATCTCTCTTGAAAACATCTAGTGAATTGGCCTCCATTGCCTTCTGTGATAGAGAATTCCACAGATTCACAACTCTCTGGGTGAAAAAGTGACACTATTACTCAAGCATCTTCCTCACAATCGATGTCAGGCTAACTGGTCTATAATTCCCCATTTTTGCTCTCCCTCCTTTCTTAAAAAAAGTGGGGTGACATTAGCTACACTCCAGTCCACAGGAACTGATCCAGAGTCTATAGAACATTGGTAAATTTTCACCAAATGCATCCACGATTTCTAGGACCACCTCCTTGATTACTCTGGGATGCAGACCATCAGGCCCTGGGGATTTATCTGCCTTCAGTCCCAACAGTTATACAAGATAACACTCATATTTTTTGAAATGTTGTGCATCAGTTCAATAAGGGAAAAATAGCCGTGCGTTCATAGAACATACAGTGCCCCCCATAATGTTTGGCACAAAGACCCATCATTTATTTATTTGCCTCTGTACTCCACAACTTGAGGTTAAACTTGTGGTTAAAATGCGTCAGGTGTTAATAAAGGCCATTTTTATACAACTTGGTTTCACCATGTAAAAATCACAGCAGTGTTTATAGATAGTCCCCTCATTTCAGGGCACCATAATGTATGGGACACAGCAATGTAATATAAATGAAAGTAAGTAATTTTTATTTGTATAGCACATTTAAATCAACTCGCGTTGAAACCAAAGAAGAAATTAGGAATTAGAAATTAGGTTTCCATAGATCCATAAATAGAAAAAAAAGAAAAAAGACACAACACACTATAGAATGTAACATGAACGTCCCCTCACAGCAGAGTCAACATTTTCCACTGGGAGGGAAGGCAGTAAAAACGTCAGTCCTCTTCCTCATGTTCACCCGAGGTCGGGGCCTATTGAGGCCTCCGCAGTCGCTGCCACGGCAGCCCGATGTTACAGGCCCTCTTGCCGGATCATGGAGTTCCGTCGTCGGGAGAACACTCCTCAGCGGCTTGGAGTGTCTGGAACGGCCGCTTCCTCCCCAGAGACCGCGGCTCCCGAAGTCCACAGGCCGCTCCGGTCAGAGCTCCGACACTGGCGATCTCGGCGAGAGATCCCAGGCTCCGCGGAGTTCAAAGTCAGCGCTGCCCGCAGCTGGACGCTCCACAACCACAGCTCCGCGATGTTGGAGTTGGCGGTCTCTGCACTCCGGAGCTCACCACACGGTGATCCAGGTAAGACATTGCCCGCTCGCGATGGTGCTTCAGCGCCATGGCTGAGGTTCTGGCCGGTTCCGGCCGGAAACCCCGCTCCAGTCCTGTTGGTAGGTCTCGAGGAAGGGGCAAAAATGCGGCTCGGAGGAAAGCTGCATCTCCGACCAGGTAAGGACTAAGAAATACAGTTTCCCCCGTACCCTCCCCTCCCCCCACATAAAAGAACTAGAAGACCTCCAACAAAACGTTTTAAACACACTAAAAATACGGACTGCAGGCAGAGCAGCCATACACAACGGCACTCCACTCCTGCAGTCCACCATCTAGTCATGTTTAGTATTTTGTTGGATATCCTTTCCATGCAATGACTGCTTGAAGTCTGCTATTCATGGACATCACCAGTTGCGGGGTGTCTTCTCTGGTGATGCTGTGCCAAACCCCTGTTGCAGCCATCATTAGCTTATTTGTTTTGGGGGCTAGTCCCCTTCAGTTTTCTTTTCAGCATATAAAAGGCATGATCAATTGGGTTCAGATCATGTGAATGACTTGGCCACTCAAGAATTGACCATTTCTTAGCTTTGAAAAACTCCTTTGTTGCTTTAGCAGTATGTTTGGGACCATTATCTTGCTGCAGAATTAACCGCCAGCCAATGAGTTTTGAGGCATCTGTTTGAACTTGAGCAGATAGGATGTGTCTATACACTTCAGAATTCATGATGCTACTACCATCAGGTGTTGTATCATCAATGAAGATAAGTGAGCCAGTACCTTCAGCAGCCATACATGCCCAGGCCATAAAACCCCACCACTGTGTTTCACAGATGAGATGGTATGCTTTGGATCTTGGGCAGTTCCTTCTCTCCTCCATACTTTGCTCTTGCCATCATTCTGATACAAGTTCATCTTCATCTCATCCGTCCACAAGACCTTTTTCCAGAACTGTGGTTGCTCTTTGAAGTACTTCTTGGCAAACTGTAACCCGGCCATCCTATTTTTGCCGCTAACCAGTGGTTTGCTTCTTGTAATGTAGCCTCTGTATTTCTGTTCATGAAGACTTCTGCAGACAGTGGTCATTGACAAATCCACACCCGTCTCATGAAGAGTGCTTTCTGATCTGTCAGACAGATGTTTGGAGATTTCTCTTTATTCTAGAGAGATTTCTTCTGCCATCAGCTTGGAGGTCATCCTTGGCCAGCCAGTCCCTTTGCGATTAGTAAACTCACCAGTGCTCTCTTTCTTCTTAATGATGTTCCAAACAGTTGATTTTGGTAAGCTTAAGGTTTGGCTGATGTCTTTAACAGTTATATTCTTGTTTCTTGGTCTCATAATGGCTTCTTTGACTTTCATTGGCACAACTTTGGTCCTCACGTTGATAAACAGCAATAAAAGTTTCTAAAGGTGATTGAAAAACTGGAGGAAAGACTAGGTGCTGAGAGCTCTCTTATACCTGCATTAAGAAGGGAATTAAACACACCCGAGCAATTACAAAAACCTGTGAAACCATGTGTCCCAAACATTATGGTGCCCTGAAATGGGGGGTACTATGTATAAACACAGCTGTAATTTCTATACAGAGAAATTAAATTAAATAAAATCTGACAATGTGCACTTCAACCACAAGTAATTTTTTTTCTATTACAAATCTCAAATTGTGGAGTACAGAAGCAAATAAATAAACAATGGGTCTTTGTCCCAAACATTATGAAGGGCACTTTACAACAGGACAGCAAAAGACCAGGCCATTCAGCCCACAATGTCTGTGCCAAACACAAGACCAACATTTATCTAAGAAGGGTCTCCACCCAAACCATCACCCATGCCTTCTCTCCAGAGATGCTGCCTGTCCCGCTGAGTTACACCAGCATTTTGTGTCTACCTTCAGTTTAAACCAGCCTCCCCAGTTCTTCCCAACACTTATCTACCTGCACATGCAGCATCCCTCCATTCTCTGGTTTATCACACAATTATCTGTCAAATTATCCTCCCCACCTCTAAATCCTCCTCCCCCTCTCTATCCTCCCCCTCTCTATCCTCCCCCTCCCTATCCCTCCCCCTCTCTATCCCTCTCTACCCTCCCCCTCCCTCTCCTCCCCCTCTCTATCCTCCCCTCCCTACCTCTCCCCCCCCTCCACCCTCCATCTCTAGCCCCCCTACCTCTCCTCGAGTTAATTTCCCCCCCGAATCAGGGCCCTCAGTCCCTTCACCCCCATGTACTCATTCATTACCTGGGCCAGGCTGCAACCACCACCTCTGTCCCGTCCAGACTGGTCACCGGAACCCGGCCTCGAGGACCCACAGCAACCGGGCGCCAACCGCCCCTCCCCCCTTAGCCCCTCCCCCTTAGCACCTCCCCTCCTCAGCCCGCCCCTCTCCAAGTCCCCAACCCCGCCCCTCTTAGCCCCGCCCCTCTTAGCCCCGCCCCTTAGCCCCGCCTCCCTTAGCCCCGCCCCTCCCCACAGCCCCCAGCCCCGCCCCTCCCCCAGCCCCAGCCCCCGCCCCTCTTAACCCCGCCCCTCTTAGCCCCGCCCCTCCCCACAGCCCCCCAGCCCCGCTCCTCTGTTAGCCCCGCCTCTACCCAGTCCCCGAGCCCCGCCCCTCCACAGCCCTGCCCCTTGCCCCGCCCCTCCCCAGCCTCGTCTACCATTGGTCAATGCTGCTGTCATTCAGGCCCGGTCACATGTGAGCTCTGCCCCGCCCAGCACGTGGTGCAGCGAAGACTGAAGCAAGACGGGTCCTTGGCCTCGACTTTTTCGCCGGCATTTTGTGTCTGTCTGCGGTGTGAACCAGCACACACAGAAACGTAGACAATAGGTGCAGGAGTAGGCCACTCGGTCCTTCGAGCCAGCACCGCCATTCAATGTGATCATGGCTGATCATCTAAAATCAGTTCCCCGTTCTTGCCTTCTCGCCATATCCGTTAGCCCCAAGAGCTAAATCTAACTCTCTTGAACGCATCCCAGTGAATTGACCTCCACTGCCTTCTGTCCACAGATTCACAATTTCCTGGGTGAAAACTTTTATCCCCATCTCTAAATGGCCTTATAGGTAAACTGTGGTCCCTGGTTCTGGACCCCCCCCAACATCGGGGAACATTTTTCCTGCATCTAGCCTGTCCAATCCCTTAAGAATTTTATATTTCTATAAGATCCCCTCTCATCCTATATTCCAGCCCAGTTGACCCATTCTTTCATCAAATGTGAGTCCTGCGATCCTTGGAATTAAACTGGTGAACCTACGGTGCACTCCCTCAATAGCAAGAATGGCCTTCCTCAATTTGCTTCGAACGGAGATGAGGAAACACTTTTTCACACAGAGTTGTAAGTCTGTGGAAATCATCTGCCTCGGTTCTCTCGATACTTTCAAGAGAGGACCAGATCAGATACAAAATCAAGCCCTCAAGATCGCAGCCGAAGAACTGGCTCCAGTTTTACAGTTCATTTTTCAACAATCGCTTGACTCGGGCGATGTACCGCTGGATTGGAGGAAGGCCAACATCACTCCTCTCTTTAAGAAAGGTTCAACCACCAACCCAGCTAATTATTGTCCTGTTTCACTAACAAGTACTTGCTGTAAATTGCTGGAGCATATCATTGATAGTAATCTGATGCGTCACGTGAGCAAACATAATATTCTTGCCGACAACCAACATGCATTTAGGAGGCATAGATCATGTGAGTCTCAGCTTATCCTGACAACAAATGACCTGGCCAAGCACCGTGACAGTAACGTCATCATGATTTTGGTTGTACTGGACTTTTCTAAAGCATATGATGTCATCCCACACAATAGACTGCTTCGGAAGCTTGACTTCTACGGTATTCGTTCCAACATGAAACGATGGATTTCTAGTTTCCTGACAAAACGTCTTCAGCGCGTGTGTGTGAACGGAAAGAGCTTCAATTGGCACCCAGTATTGAGTGGTACACCCCAGGGCACAGTACTTGGCCCATACCTATTTTTGCGTTGCATCAATGACATCCATGAAAAAGTCGCAAGTACGACCAGACCATTCGCTGATGATTGTTTGCAGTACCGTCCAATTAAGTCAGCTGATGATGAAGATGCTCTCCAAAAGGATCTCGATACTATGGTCGAGTGGTCACAACAATGGGGCATGCAGTTCAACCCTTCCAAATGTGAAACCATGCGTGTCACCAGAAAGAGGAATCCAGGCATCACATCTTACAACATACTTGGTGTCACCCTTGAAGAATCCAAACAAACCAATTATCTTGGCATCAAATTGCAGAATGCTCTACGTTGGAATGGTCAGACTCATCATGTAACAGTGAAAGCAACAGGTGTCCTAAACTTCCTGAGGCGCAACTTCCATCATTGTTCAGCTTCTGTCAAGGAGAAGCTGTATTTCACCCTCGTTAGACCTCATCTGGACTATGCAGTTGCAGCTTGATACAGATACACACAGATAAAAACATTTCATCCATCCAACGTGTCCAAAGACAGGCCGCTCGATTTGTTACTAACACCTACGAGAGAGTAGCGAGTGTCACCAAACGTCTGAATTCTCTGGGGTGGAACCCTCTCCAAGACAGACGTGAAGCTCACTGTTTGACCTGTTCTTACAAAATGTTAAATGGTCAACTAGACATAGATCACAAGGCCTACACCAACCCCAAACCAATTAGGAGCAGACGAGGGCATTCGATCCAATTTGTGGTCCCAGCCTCAAAGACAGATGTGTACAGCAATTTGTTCTTTCCACGCACTATCAAAGCATGGAATAATCTCCACCAAGCCACAGTTGCCCAGCCAGATGCAACTAAATTTAAAGTGGCACTTTCTTCCCAATAACCCTCTCTGGCTAAACCCCTGCCTTCACCACCTCCAGTTTAAATTCCAGTTGGAATATTTTGGAGGACCAAGTAACCAAGAACCAAGGGCTCTTGAAGATAGCAAAGTCAGGGGATATGGGGAGCAGGCAGGAACGGGGTACTGATTGTGGACGATCACTGTTATTACTGTTTTTATTGTTAATTACTGTTGTGTCTTTTTTTAAATGTAAATACTGGTTCTGTTGTTTTGCACAATCTCGCAGGCATTGCCACTTTCATTTCACTGTAGATCTTATATGTGTATGTGACAAATAAAGTTGACTTGATAAGCCATGATCACACTGAATGGTGGTGCTTGCCTGAATGGCCTATTCCTGCACCTATTGTCTATTATCTGCAGTTCCTTCCCACAATTTGAATTATTGATTTGATTAAGGTTGATTCTAGTGCAATCAGAACACCAGTTATTAACCCAAAAGGGAGCGAATCTGAGCTATACTTCAGCATTGTATTTTATGCCTGAAGAAGGGTTTCGGCCCGAAACGTTGCCTATCTCCTTCGCTCCATAGATGCTGCTGCACCCTCTAAGTTTCTCCAGCATTTTGTGTACCCTCCTTGTATTTTATGTATTTTCTGTCTGCGTTCGTTCTGAATGTGTGGGTTTGTTGGTTGGGGTCTTCTGGACACCTAAACTTCCCTGAGGGGATCAATAAAGTATTTATTATTATTATTATTTATTTATTTTTGTGTCTGTCTTCGAACCATTGGCGAGTTGGGACGAAGGGCGAGGGGTGCGCGCATGCGTCTTGGGTCCAGCCGGGGGAGGGAGAAGGGGTGTCGTTGGCGCGTGCGCGGTGTGGGCTGGTATTGACTTGAGAGCGGGGCGGGTGTTGGCGCGTGCGCATTGATGGGGGCCGGGCCCGGGGCGTTAGCGCGTGCGCGGTGAGGGCGGGGCGGGTGTTGGCGCGTGCGCGGTGAGGGCTGGTGTTGACGTAAGGGCGGGGCGGGTGTTGGCGCGTGCGCGGTGAAGGCGGGGCCGGGCTCGGGGTGTTGGCGCGTGCGCGGTGGGGACGGGGCCGGGCCCGGGCCCGGGCCCGGGGTGTTGGCGCGTGCGCGGTGGGGGCGGGGCCGGGCCCGGGGCTGGGCTGGGCTGGAGCCTGGAGGAGCGGCGGCAGATGGCGGCGAACCTGAGCAGGAACGGGCCGGCGCTGCAGGCCGCCTACCAGGATGTGCTCAACGACAAGACCGGCACCGACTGGTGAGCGCGGCGCACGATGGCCGGCGGCTTCTGCACAGCCGCTGACCTGCCATGACCCGAGCTGACCCAACCCGGCTGGGCTGCGACGGGACCGGGTGTGGGTCTGTAACAGGCGGGGGGAGACCAGTACCCCACCCCCCCCCAGGGTGGCAGAGAGATATTACCCACTCCCCACACCCTGGGGCTCGTCCCCAACCTAATCCCCCACCCAGGGGGCTAGTCCACACCCTCTCCCCCCCCCATGTCTCTCCCCCACCCTGGGGGCTCGTTCCCACCATAATCCCCCACCCAGGGAAGATGTGGCCACCCTCTCTCCCCCCCCCCCCATGTATCTCCCCCACCGTGGTTACCGACCCCCCCCAATACTACCCCACCCTGGGGGCTAGTCCCCACCCTCTCCCCCCATGTCTCTCCCCTCCCCCCCCATGTCTCTCCCCTCCCCCCCCATGTCCCCTCCCCCCCATGTCCCTTCCCCACCCTGGTTACCGATCCCCCCCAACACTACCCCACCCTGGGGCTAGTCCCCACCCTCTCCCCCCCATGTCTCTTCCCCCCCATGTCTCTCCCCTCCCCCCCCCATGTCTCTCCCCTCCCCCCCATGTCTCTCCCCTCCCCCCCCATGTCTCTCCCCTCCCCCCATGTCTCTCCCCCCCGTCTTCCCCCCCCCTGTCTCCCCCCCATGTCTCCCCCCACCCTATGTCTCCCCCCCCCACCCTGGTTACCGACCCCCCACTACCCCACCCTGGGGGCTAGTCCCCATCCTCTATCCCCCCCACTACCCTACCCTTATGGCTTGTCGCCACCCTATATCCCCCACCCAGGGAAGTTGTGGCCACCCTCTCCTCCCCCTCTTCCATGGGGGCTTGTTGCCCACTTTATCCTCCACCCCCTGGTGGAATATGGCCACCCCTTCCACCCTGGATGTGACTGCCTTGGAGAAGATGTGACCAACCTCTCTCCCCATCTTGGGGAGATGCGATCACACTCTTTCCCCCTCCACCCTGGATTTGACTGCCACCGTCCCATCTGCGGAGAGCAGATGTGATCATCCTGCCCCTGGTTCCTCCCGTGCACAGGAGACAGCATTGTGAACATTGAATGCAGTCTTAGATTGGTAGTGCAAGTGAAAATTCAGTGTCTGCGTATGGTGGGGGGAGGGAAGAGGTGAAAGGACAACTGTGGCATTGCTTGTAGTTGCAATGGAGACATCCGTGTGGGGTGGTTGATGGGAGCGGAAGACTGAACCAGAGAGTTGCTAAGGGAACAATCCTTATGAGCAGTCCTTCCTCTTCTGAAGGGGAGGAATGGGGAATGCATATCTGGGGGTGGAATCTCTTTGTAGATGGCGAACAAGGCCATAATGTCAATGAGTAATGTTGCAGGATTGAAAGGCCAAGGGCCTACTCGCATTCATAGGTTTTATTTTCATAAGTTGTGGTTTGGGTACTTCCCTTGAGAGACGGGTACAGAATCTATTAGCAGAACTTCCTAGATTCATGTGAACCAACCCATTTATGGAAGTTTCAGAGGCGAAGTAAAAAAAGGAGATTGAGGCAAAGTACTTGCGAGAAGTTGTTCAGTGAGAAAAAGGGGAATCCAGTAATTTTGTAGGACTGTGCGCATGATAGGTCTACAAGAGGCAGGGTTGATGTGACAGTGAAAAGCAAATCCATTCATGGGGACAGAGGAGCTACTGAACGACTTGCTCGGAAATCTGTGCGATAGTCTTTACCCTGCGATGGCAGAGGAAAATATAGTTGAGATTCTGAATGCGCTAAAAGTTAGTGAACAAAGAGGTCTCGCAGTCTGCACATAAACTGGATGAATCACCTGGTGCAGATGAGATTGATGCACCCTATCTTTTTGCTGAACGTAATTGCAGAGGCGCTGGCTACATGCTTCCAAACATCTGTGGCTTCAGGGGTGGTGCCTGATGTCCAGAAAATTGCAAATATTACACAAAATATGGGTGTAGGAATAAAACACAAACCAATCAGTCTGGAAACAAGAATCAGAGCATCCATGTTAACGTGTATGCTTGTAACTATTCTGTGTGAATTGCAAGATGTCTCTGATCTGGCATTTGGCATGTGTCCATAGTTGGAGATGGAGGTTGGGGTGCAGTGACAAAGTATTGTAATTAGGAGTGCTACGTGAGTGTTATGTAACTGGATGACTAATAAGTAAGCAGGCTACCCAGTGTTCTGTTAACATTTATCTGTGTCTCTAATCTGAAGATGTGTTACTGTAGATTTTGGATTCTCCATATTAATATTTAGATTTAGATTGGACATTAAAAAAATCCTTGATAACGTGGGATTGATCTGACTTGCATGATCTTTTCTTATTCAATCCTGGGTTTAAGATATAAAGGGATTTCCAGAGGTGGTGAGTTGAGCAATTACCCCAGGACGATACTTCCTCAGCACTGTCCTTGCAGGGCGACGCCCTTGAGAAGATGTTGGTGAGCTGTCTTGTACCATTATCTGAAGATTTTTCCACAGTGCTATTGTACCGGGAGTTCCCAGGTTTAGAACTAGTACAGATGAATTAATATGGAAAACTGTCAGGAACGTGTTCCCGATGTTGGGGAACCCCAGAACAAGGGGTCACAGTTTAAGGATAAGGGGGAAGTCTTTTAGGACCGAGATGAGAAAACCATTTTTCACACAAAGAGTGGTGAAACTGTGGAATTCTCTGCCACAGATGGTAGTTGAGGGCAGTCCGTTGGCTATATTTAAGAAGGAATTAGATGTGGCCCTTGTGGCTAAAGGGATCAGGGGGTATGGAGAGAAGGCAGGTACAGGATACTGAGTTGGATGATCAGCCATGATCATATTGAATGGCGGTGCAGGCTCGCAGGGCTGAATGGCCTATTCCTGCACCTATTTTCTATGTTTCTATGTTAGGAAGGTGAATGACTTGTAAGGGCGTTTGGTGGCATTCCATGTGCCTTGTACCCTGGAACAAACGGCAGTGTTGTCTGCAGTTAGACAATGGACGTGGACAGTTGTCAGGGGAGAAGATTGAATGTACGTTGTATCGCTGATATGCTGAGAAAGAATGTGTGTGAAGTGAGCCGTACAATAGAACAACACAGGGAGGGAAGAGAACAAATGGTGGAATCTGTGATTGCTGTTCTATTGGAGTGAACTCTGTATTGATCTGCAAAACTTAGAATTTGATATGTTTGAACAGTCATAAATGATCATATGCAGTTTAGCAAGGGCTTTCTGAAATACGGAACATACAGGAACACGGAGCAATGGGAAGAAGGGCAGTGATACGGCAGTGCAATACTCACATAATTCAGCAGATCAGAATGTGCACAGTTGCTCTGTTTTAATTCTATCTAGCTATAATATAAGACCTTTAAATTCAAATTGCTGCCCTCGACCTTGTGTTACTCGAAATGAGCAACCTCTGTGAGTCCTTTCTCTTTAGCAAGTCTTGCAACCCTTAAGCACTCTTCCTGAATGTGTCCTGCTTGCAGTGTCTGAGTGTGTTTTCTTGATGTATTAAGAATGCTGTACAAATGTATTTGGGGATTTGGCGTTGAACATAAATTGTATCACATTTACTTAGCAAAGACTATTTTTTCCCGCCTCTTCCCCCCCCCCCCCCCCCCCCCACACACACACACACACAGCCTATAGGGACTTGTGTACCACACAGGACTCAAGCTCATAAGTCCAGGTCTTTTAAACTCTGTGTAGCAATAATCAGCCTTGATCTTAATGAACATGGAGCAGGCGATCGATTGTCTAAAGGGCCTGTCCCACTTACGTGATTTTTTTCGGCCCATCATAGTCACAGCAGGTCACCAAAAATTTTCAAAACGTTGAAAATCCAGCGGCGACCAGAAAAAGGTACGTCTCTTTGGGCGACTACTCCTGACATGTCGCGGGGTGACGCCTGTTTGGTCGTGAGTAATCGCCCAAAGAGTCGTGCCTTTTTCTGGTCGTCGCTGGATTTTCAACGTTTTGAAATTCTTCGGCGACCTGCTGCGACTATGACGGGTGCCGGCAAGCCGCCGAAAAAGATTGCGTAAGTGGGACAGGCCCTTTATCCTGTTGCTCCTTAAATGCTGCTGGTCTTAACCACCCCCAGTGGGAACAAGTTCCACATTCAACCCGTAAATAGGCTTATTGAGAAAGTTTGTACAGATATTGCCAAGATAACCCGCAAAAGAAAGTTATTTCACTGTATTGGTGCTTGCGACAATAATAAACCAATACTGATAGATAAGATGTAGGAAGGAACTGCAGATGCTGGTTTACACTGAAGATAGATACAAAATGCTGGATAAGTGTTATGGGTTTTGATTTATACTTTCAACAAATGTAGGCCTGATGATTCATGCTCACCGTGCAAGTTAAAACATATCCAGGTTTCGAAGTTGAACTTGTGAAGCATTGTTTAAATATTTTGATGGTGTCTCGCACGTAGGCATTAAAGGCGAAAAGGGACTAATCAAACTCCATGAAAATAACTCTTTGGGTTTATTGTTATCTCGTGTACCCAATAAAAACTTTGTCTTACATGCTATCCAAACAGAATAGACAATACTATACACAAATATAATCAAGCTAAACTCAAGTACAATAGATAGAGCGAAGATACAGAGTGCAGAATATAGTTGCAGCATTGTAGCGCATCAGTTCCATAGACAGTCCAATATCCGTAATAGTGTCACTATGAATCTGACGCTTCCCTCCCATGTGAAAGAGCTATTCAGAAGCATGATAAGAGGGGAAGAAGCTGTTCAGTGAAGCTTTGTATGTCACATGTGTAACTGCAGTGTGAAATTTGTTTTACATGTTTACACATGCGGGTGCGGCCATGTTTTGGCATCATTTCCACAGTCCAGAGTCCAGTCTGCCTGTGAGCTCAGTCTACTGGAGCAGTTCCCGATCCTGGTGAGCCCCAGGCCCCTGCAGGGCCTTCAGCCATTGCCTTTGACCAGATCGGCCCGCAAACCGACGTCCCTCCCCTTGATCAACCACGTATGTGTCCCGCGGGTTGGCCTGAACTTGGGCTGAAGGGCCTGTTTCCACGCTGTGTCCCTAAAGTCTATTGGCCCTCGCCTGTAATCGAGCCTGGTGGTTCCACGTTGGCCTGACCAGACACCTCAGAACCCGCAGAGATGGAGTGTTATTCACACATCTCTGGGGCCGCCGAACAAGCGGTAGATTCTCGCTGCTAAAAATGTTGAATTTCTTGTTCTGTGTGTTATCTACACGGCAGCTTGTCAGTGTTTTGTGTTACATGGTTGCACAATAATAGAAGTTGGCTTGAACTGTGAACCTCTTCCTTTTCGTACACTTCCCCCACTACCCTTGATTCTGTGGATTGGTGCAATCCAGTTTCACATGGCAACATTTCCCTCCATTGCTTAGAATTGGAAAATTGTGGCCCGTATAGTTTGTGCTGGCACTCGGCAAGAGCAATGCAGTCAGTCCCACTGCCCTGCCGTTCCTCTGCCTCAATGGGCATTGGTGAGATACGTTCGAGTGTCTACAACGCTGGCCTCTTTATTAAAGGAAGAATGTTAATCTATTGGAAAGAACTGCAGATGCTGGAGAAATCGAAGGGAGACAAAAATGCTGGAGAAACTCAGCGGGTGAGGCAGCGTCTACGGAGCGAAGGGATCGGTGACGTTTCGGGTCAAGGAAAAGCGGCTTTGTGATGCAGTTCTCTTTAATGACTTGAAACTTAAAGGAGGAACTCATGTTTACGTGGCCTGGGGAGGTCACAAAGCTCCATAAAAGGAAGTAGATTTCCATGTGCACTGAAGGCCTTCTGTATTTTGAAGTGCATACTGGTAGTGCCGTGCCTTTAACTGACCTTGTGAAGCAGGTTTGCAATCTGACCTCCATCGCATAGCTCACAAACACCTTGTTGAACTTTAAGCAGTTCCTTAAGCATTAACTTTAAGAAGTTAATAGCTATACTGGGTTGTGTGGTTAGTAGCCCTACTAGCATTTAAGAGAATTTTAGATGGGCTGTGTGGAGAAAGAACTGCAGTTTCTGGTTACTTCCTGTTGATTCCAGTGCTTTTTGTACACTACCCTGAGAGTCTAAACACCTTGTTTTTTGTGTTGCAGGGCACTGTTTACGTATGAGGGCAACAGCAATGACCTGCGGGTGGCAGGAACTGGAGGTGAGGGTCACTCAAACACACTGTTAAGTGGCATTTTATCCGTAGTAAGTGATCTCGATTGCATTGATGTGGTGCAGATTTGATTGCCGTACCTTCCCTTCTCGATGTGAATTGTTCTCATATGGAGAAGCAAATATATAGCAGCACAGTGGTCAGCGGTAGAGTTGCTGCCTTACAGCACCAGACACGACAGGTGCTTTCTGTACAGAGTTTGCCCATTCTCCCTCTCTCTTCATAGCTATCTGAAGAAGGGTCCCAACCCGAAACATCACCTGTACATGTCTTCCAGAGATGCTTCCTGAGCTGCTGAGTTACTCCAGTACTTTGTGTTCCATTCTCCCTTATAGCGAATGCCCTCTAATCCCGGCAGCATTCTTGTAAACCTTGTCTGCACCCTCTCCAAATCTTCCATATCCTTCCTGTAACGGACCAACCAGAACTGATCACAATACTCTAATGCGACCCAAACGCCCTATAAAGCTGCAACATGACTTCATGGCTATCATAGTCAATGCTCTAAAGGATGAAGACAGACACAAAATGCTGGAGTAACAGGCAGCATCTCTGGAGATAAGGAATGGGTGACGTTTCGGGTCGAGACACTTCTCGGACCCGAAAAGTCACCCATCCCTTCTCTCCAGAGATGCTGCCTGTCCCGCTGAGTTACTCCAGCATTTGTGTCTACCTTCGATTTAAACCAGCACCTGCAGTTCTTTCCTACTCCTCCAAAGGATGAAGTTACGCATGCCATAAATCACCTTTACCACTCTATCAGTTTGTGTTGCCACATTCAGGAAACTGTGAACTTGGATCCCAAGATATCTCTCTACATCAATGCTTTTCAGGGTTTTACCATTAACTGTGTCCTTTCCCCTTGCATTCGCCTCCCAAAGTCCAACTCCTCACACATGCTCAGATTCATCTCTCATCTACCATATCTGTAGCTGATCCATATCCTGAAGGAGGGTCCTGACCCAAAACGTAACCCATTCCTTCTCTCCTGAGATGCTGCCTGTCCCGCTGAGTTACGCCAGCATTTTGTGTCTATCTTTGATCTATATCCTGTTGTATACTTTTGCAGCCTTCCACACTGTCCGCATCTCCACAAACTTTAGTCTCGTCTGCAAGCTTACTAACCAACCCATCTCCATATGTGTCCAAGTCGTCTACACACACACACACACATTCACTCACTCAGCGGGACAGACAACATCAATTAACCAGGAGGACAACTAGGGTGGGGGAGGGACAGAGAGAGAGAGAGAGAGAGAGGTAAAGCAAGGGTTCCTTGAAGTTTGAGAAGTCAATATTCATACCGCTGGGTTGTAAACTGGTCAAGCTTACACAATCACAACCCCTGTTTTTCTGCTGTGATTATTCTGATGACCTATGACATTGGCATTTTCAGATGGAGGTCTGGAGGAAATGGTGGAAGAACTGAACAGTGGGAAAGTGATGTACGCTTTCTGCCGAGTGAAAGACCCTAATTCAGGGCTGCCCAAATGTGTGTTGGTTAATTGGGTAAGTGTAGATCTGTGTGGGTGAGTTACTGTTCATTGACCACTCACTCTCCACACCCTTGGGAGATCATGCTCCTCCCTTCTGCAGGCACTGTGTGTTTACCACTCTGTGAAAGCCTAACAGTGCACCATTGTTTCATGCTGAGCTCAGAGAGAGAACATGGTTGAGCAGTTTGATGAGTGGAGGCAGCCTGGCAATACATGGTGTCCCCCACATCTAGTTATTTCCCTCTTCTGCTGCTCGAGAACCTGAGGCCAGTTTTGGCAATCCTACAGTCAAGAAAGGATGCGTCCCTTCTTGCTCCTAATCTATATTCCCCAATATTTGAGCATTTCACCATGGTAAAATGTTCATCCTGCAAAATCCTGCAGGTCCTGTTGTTTCTGCAGAGCCATGCTCTATAAAACTGTGTGATGAAGACTGTAAGCTGGTTAAAGCTACAGTTGTTTGAGTTCAGAGACCGGCGCGACTATGATTGTTTATCTCCGGCAGATGCATGTCTAGTTACCTGACCCTTTGTCTTTAGACTGGCGAAGGAGTGAAGGATTCCAGGAAAGGGCTGTGTGCCAATCATGTCAGCACTATGGGCAACTTTCTGAAGGTAAGGTCAAGTTCTCCACACTCTCCTTCCCCAACCCACCGGCTGCCGAGACCATCAGCCACGTCTTACCCTCCAGTCTATGCTGTTCTGGCCGGCTCCCACACCCGACACCCCCTGTATCCAGACTATACTGTTCTGGCCATCTCCCACACCCAACACCCCTGTATTCTTGAGCCATTTAACAATGTTGCAGCCCATATCCTAATTTGCACTAAATCCCATTTCCCCACCGCCCCGCTGCTCACTGAGATGCCTTTGATCCCAATCCAGTGCGGCTTTGACTTAGGAATCCTCAGCCTTGTATCCGGTTCCCTCCATGTCCAAGCCCCACCTTGTCTCGGAAACTAGTTCCCATCCAACAACCCTCTGAGCTATCTGTACTTAATCCTACCTTCCAGAGACCAAGGGCATAAAGGCATAGATTATAGAGTCATACAGTGTGGAAACAGGCCCTTCGGCCCAACTTGCTTACGCTGACCAACATGCCACATATTTACTATTCTCACCTGTCTTCATTTGGTCCATATATACCTCGAAACCTGTCCTATCCCGGTTCCTGTCTAAATCTGTCTCAACCCAAAACGCCACCGATTCCTTCTCCCCAGAGATGGTGCCTAACCTGCTGAGTTGTGTCTAGGCTTGTGTTGACTTCTAATCAGTCTCAGCCTTTCCAAGTTGTAGATTGATGTTGCATGTTAACCAATCACACACCAGCCAGCATCTCTAACTCCACCCCATTGTAATACTGATACTAATACTATTGCTCTGCACCAACAGTTGGGGCAGCCAGGAGGTGTTCATAACTAACCATCCTTCATGCTGTTAAGTTTTAGTGCTGATTAAAGATGTGCTTGAATTGTATACTGAGTCTAGAAGTCATTTACACAAGTGAAGGTCGATTCTGTCCTACCCGCTAGGGACAATTTACAGAAGCCAATTAACCTACATCATTGTTTCCCAATAGTTTTTTTTCCATTAATTTCCTCCTTATTATTGTAAGGCTGTTTCCTGGTTTACCCCTGGTGCTCTTTTTGGATAAGGGAATGACATTAGTCACCCTCACCCTTTCTTTCCGATGTTCTTTCACACCGACCTCTTTGACCGTGCCTTCCTGTTGAATGTCCCCCGCTGCCCAGGGGGCTCACGTTACCATCAATGCCCGAGCTGATGAGGATGTGGAGCCAGACGAGATCATCGCGAAGGTTGCCAAGGCCTCCGGTGCCAACTACAACTTCCACAAGGAGAGCTCCCGCTACCAAGATACCAACCCGCAGGGACCTGTGGTGAGTCAGCCCTCAGCCTCTTGAAGCACTCTGCACAACCCGACCTACAGCCCGACCTCAGCATCGATCTGCTGTGGACTTTGGACTGGTTGCATTGTGTGCTTTGCTTTGCACTATTATCATCTGGCTACCGAGTATACACAAAAATGCTGGAGAAACTCAGCGGGTGCAGCAGCATCTATGGAGCGAAGGAAATAGGCAACGTTTCGGGCCGAAACCCGGAAGGGTTTCGGCCCGAAACGTTGCCTATTTCCACCGCCCGAAACGTTGCCTATTTCCTTCGCTCCATAGATGCATTTTTTGTGTACCTTCGACTTTCCAGCATCTGCAGTTCCTTCTTAAACACTTTGGCTACCGAGTATTACTGATAATATTGAATTATTGATTATTATATATGTGTTTGTTGCATTAATGGACCTGCAGCAAGTAAGAGTTTCACTGATCCGTTCCATATATGGTGCATATTGACAATAAGCGAGTTCGGTATTCCGAAAAACGCAAGGAATCTTGGGAATTGTCAAAGGTCACTCATGATAAACATTCTCGGCAGCTACGCTGCTGCACGGATACAGACCCGCGTTTTATCCGTAGTCAGGATCGAACCCAGGTCTCTGGCGCTGCAAGCGCGGTGGAATTGCTACTGGACCGTCCCCGTCCCCTCCCAAGTGTCCCATCTCTGTCCAGGGGCGGTCGGAGATTTCCAGGGTGACCCTGGACTGACGGAACACCGGCCCGGAGCAATGGAGTTAGCGCTTCTTCTCCGCGTTGGCTGTAAGCCTGGGCCGCCACTTAAATTCTAAACTAAATAACATGGTGGGATATGTGAATGGTGATCAGGTGGTTTGGGATTGCGTCAGTGTAGTGATGGGAGGGCAGGGGATTTTCAATCCTAATAGCCCTGTCCCACGGTACGAGTTCATTCCAAGAGCTCTCCTGAGTTTAAAAAAAATCAAACTCGTGGTAAGCACGGAGAATGAACGTAGCGGGTACGTCGGAGCTCGGGGACCTCTCTTAGCGGCTCGTAACGCTAACGGCAGGCAAGACTCGTGAAGATTTTTCAACATGATGAAAAATGTCCACGAGAGCCCCAAGTACCGACGAGTGATCATTACCGTAAGTCTCTGAGTTTGAATTAGGGTAAACTCGGGAGAACTCCTGGAATGAACTCGTACCGTGGGACAGGGGTTTAAGTATTTTGTCGGTTTTGAGCAGAAACCAAGATGGCACACTGGCCCAGCCGATTGCTGCCTTACAGAGCCAGAGACCCGGATTCAATTTTGACTACAGGTGCTGTCTGTGCGGAGTTTGCATGTTCTCCCTGTGATCGTGTGTGATCCGGTTCCCTCCCAAACTCCAAAGATGTGCAGAGATGTAGGCTAATTGTATTCTGTAAATTGTCCCGAGCGGGTAGGATAGAGTTAGTGTACGGGGTGATTGTTGGTCGGTGCGGACTCGATGGGCCAAAGGGTCTGTTTCCAAGCTGTGTCTCTAAGAAAAAAAACGAAAGTACGTCACTTTCTGTAGGAGGTCCTCAGCGTGTCTATGAATGGGTGGAGAAGCAGCATGGTCTGCTGCTTGACCCACCTTCGTGGCTGGTGAACATTGTATAGCACGAGTGGGCCTTAGAATGGAGAAACCTGACTCATATGCAGCACACTTCCTCAGGCAAAGTGACCAGTAGCAATCTTCCAACCATGGAAAGCTGCGTGCATTCTGGGTGTCTGCTGTGAAGCACCTTGCCCATGCAGTGTCGTGTCAAGTCACTTTTATTTTATATAGCACATTTAAAAAACAGCTCTCGTTGGCCCAAGTGCTTTACATTGGTGGAGGTACTAACGTTATACAACAGTGGTTCATAGATTAAGTACATATATAAATACATACATACAGCCCTCCCTCAGAGGACATCAAGAAAGGCTTGAGAATAAAGATGAGTTTTAAGTCTCGACTTAAAAGAGTCGATGGAGGGGGCAGTTGTGATGGGAAGGGGGATCCTGTTCCACAGTCTAGGAGCTGCAACCGCAAAGGCGCGGTCGCCCCTGAGCTTATGCCTAGACCGCGGGATGTTCAGCAACCCCAAGTCGGCCGATCTGAGGGACCTGGGGGTGGTGTGGTGGGTGAGCAAACTTTTAATGTAGGTGGGGGCAAGCCCATTGAGGGCTTTGTAGACACAAAGGAGGATCTTGAAATTTATTCGGAACCACACAGGGAGCCAGTGGAGAGAGGCCAGGATCGGGGTGATGTGGTCCCTTTTTCGGGTGCCCGTCAGGAGTCTCGCTGCGGCGTTTTGGACCAGTTGCAGGCGGGACAGGGAAGATTGACTAAAGCCAGTGTAAAGGGAGTTGCAGTAATCAAGGCGGGAGGAGATAAATGCATGGATGATCTTTTCGAGATCATCAAATTGGAGGAATGATTTGATTTTAGCTATCGTCCGAAGCTGGAAGAAGCTAGCTTTTACCACGGCATTGACTTGTTTGTCAAATTTCAATGCTGAATCAAATATCACGGCAAGGTTTTTGACGTGAGGTTTGAGTAATAGGGTAAGGCTTCCAAGGCTATCGTTTTGATTTAGTCCGAGGGGCCGAGAAGGATGACTTCAAACTTGACCACAGAGCATCGCTGCATCTGGCTCTGCTCAGACGGGTCGAGTTTCCCAAACTCCATTCCTTCCCAACCCAGGACACGTGCTACACATCTTGCTGTCATTCGAATGCCACAATCTTCAGGCAGCACTAATTACCTTCTCTCTCCACTCAGGGGTCAGTTTATAAGAAGACCAATGCAATGACAGAAATCCAAAAGTTGAACAAGGAGGGTTTCTGGGCACAAACGGAGGTGAGGCTTTAGTTTGGCACCGGATACATTTCAGCTACAGAATCGGGTGTCCACGGTGAGAGCCCATGGAGATAAAGCTGACCGCAAAACACTCCTTTGGTTATAGGATCCCAGAGTTGACTCTGGAAGTGTTTCAAGGAAAGTTCCTACCTGGTCTTGGCCCGTTTGAACCCAGGCCTACCCTTTGCAAGTGAGTCAGTGAGCATGAAATCACAGCAACGCTGAAGGAATGAGCAGTCAGTGACAGCCTCACTAGAATCCTCACAAGCACAATAACCTTGATCAATGTTGTTCATGACCTGAGACAGCGGTGTTGAGCCATCCGTGCTGTCTGCCCAGGAGTGGTGTAAGATTGTAAGTAATAGGAGCAGAATTAGGCCATTCGGCCCGTCAAGTCTACTCCGCCATCCAGTCATGACTGATCATTCTCTCCCTCCCAACCCCATTCTCCTGCCTTCTGCTCAGCTCAGAGCTTTGTCAGCGCCCTTTATGGGCCACTATTTGTATACCTTGGGTTTGCAAGGATAGAATTTTACAGTGACTTGTCACGTGACAATAAAGCATTCATTCTCCCCGTAACCCCTGACACCCATGCATAGTGTGTGCTATGTGGGGAGAAGATCCCAACTCTACCCCCTGGACTAGCTCAACTCCCTCCTTGCAGGGTGCCGTATCATCAGTCCTCGACTGTCTCCCCCCCCCCCCCCCCCCCCCTCTCCACCACATTCCTTATGTGCTGCTGTGTCACCAGTCCTGCTCAATCTCATGTGATCGGAACCGAACTAAGGCCATTCGGCCCATCAAGCCTACTCCACCATTTAATTATGGCTGATCTATCTCCCTCCTAACCCCATTCCCCTGCCTTGTCCCCATAACCCCTGACACCCGTACTAATCAAGAATCTATCTATCTCTGCCTTAAATATATCAATTGACGACCTCCACATAGTTCTGTGGCAAAGAATTCCACAGATTCACCGCCCTCTGACTAAATAATCTCCCCCTCATCTCCTTTAATTCTGGAACGTCCTTTAATTCTGAGGCTGTGACCTCTGGTCCTAGACTCCCACTAGTGGAAGCATCCTCTCCACATCCACTCTATCTAAGTCTTTCACTATTCAGTAATTTTCAACGAGGGGATCCCTCATCCTTTTGAACTCCAGCGAGTACAGGCCCAGTGCTGTCATGCACTCATTATGTGGTAACCCACTCATTGCTGGGATCATTCCCGTAATTCCTTGTGTGTTGCTGTATCCCCAGTTTTCCACAGTCTCTCCCCACATGCCGTGAGCTAGGGACTGCTGCTTCCTGGCCCCACCGCGTTGGGTCCTGCAGGAGTATTGTCAAATCTTGGGGGGGGGGGGGGGCGTGTTTCCGATTTTCCACGTCACATTTTCGCACTGACGGTGAGTCCCTTTCCCATCAGAAAGATGAGGCGAAGCGAAGGGAAGAAGACAAGAAGAGGAGGGCACAAGAACACGAAGGCTTGGAGCAGGAGCGGAAGGACAGGGAGCGGCGAGAATCTGAGATGAGGGAGCAGCAATATAGAGATAAGTCAAGTCAGATTGACCAGCAGAAGTGAGTGTTTGTCTCTGTGTCGTTCTTTGTGCGAGTGGGGTTGTGTTTGAGTACGGACCGGGTCAGTGACTGCAGCATATGTTATTTAGTGACTAGATACAGCGCGGAAACATGCCCTTCGCCCCACCATGTCCGCAAGGACCAGCCATCCCCGCACACTAACACTATCCTACACACACTAGGGATAATTTACATTTATACCAAGCCAATTAACCTACAAACCTGCACATCTTTGGAGTGTGGGAGGAAACCAAAGATCTCGGAGAAAACCCACGTGGTCACGGGGAGAGCGTACAGACTCCGTACAGACAGCACCCGTAGTTGGGATCGAACCCGGGTCTGTAAGGCAGCAACTCAACTGCTGCACCACCGTGCTTAATCTAGCTACTCCCACTTGCCTGCACTTGGCCATGTTCCATCAAATCTTTCCTAACCATGTACCTTTCCAAGTGTATTTTTGAATGTCATTACTGTACCTGCCTCTATCACCTCCTCTGGCAGCTTGTTCCATGCTCCCACCACCTTCTGTGTGAATAAGCCTTGAATCCCTCACTGGATTTTTATTTATTTATTTATTTTTTATTAGAAACAATTGTACAATCGGCATCTAAAATGATACAATTATTGTAGAGCTTCATTTCTAACCTTATAACCTGAAAATGAAAAAAGAAAAGAAAAAGAGAACAAGAAAGGGAAAAAGTGAAAAGATAGATCGTAAAAGGCTAAAGGAAAGACTCCATAAACTACCAAAGTAGTGTGGGCGAAAGATGTAGAAATAAGGAAAAAGGAAAAGAAAGGTGGAGATACATCTTGCCTATCGTCCCCCCCCCCCCCCCCACGCCCACCTCGCCCAACCCGGCATCGGATTTAAATTTGGATACTGGATCTATTTGTATTTACAATGGCCCCATGTCTTACATATGGAAGCATTTACTCTATATTACAATGCTTTGCAACCACGCCATTAATGTGGGACTGGTCCGGACGTGGAAACCAAAAGTAGTGGCATTGAAATACCCGAGCTAGCACAGGTAATCCTCCTCAACTTTAGTCTCTTTCAGCTAAGCATAGATCACAGGTCTTCAGTGGTATTCAGTTAGCAAATCCCTGCCATTCAGTTCCCAGAAGAACATATTCCGAGGCTTACAGGAGGAAATGGTGTAGATTCCAACTAGTGTGCGACAGTGTGCCCATTAATACATCGATCCTGATGAGTTGCAAATGTTCTATTGCTTCCTTCACACTGTGCTTATAAATTGCCCCAAGGTAAGGTACAGGATGGCTATAAACAGTAGAATATCTCGCTAAACTGGCCCATCTAACAGCCACAAGGCAGTGGCTGCACTGAAGAGGTAGTTAAACTCTCTTGACACTCCTTATTAAAAATCCCTACGGCAGGTTTGAAAGAGTAAACCTATCCATCAAACACCACGTGGAGTTGATAGATACAAAATGCTGGAGTAACTCAGCGGGGACAGGCAGCATCTCTGGATAGACGGAATAGGTGATGTCTCGACCTGGAACGTCACCCTTTCCTTCTATCCAGAGATGCTGCCTGTCCTGCTGAATTACTCCAGCATTCTGTGTCTACAGTATAAACAGCATCTGCAGTTCCTTCCTACATTAGGTTTGAGCTCCCTCGGATTAGATGACCTGATTGCAGTTTCAAGCGCAACATAAACTTCGGGCCGCTGCTTCAAGTTGATACTCCTGCTCATTGTGTCAGTGTTGTGCTGTTGCTGTTTTAACGAGTTGCAAATATTACAAGTAATTGCTACTTACTGTGGGTTTCCTGCCGTAATGCAGGAAAAATGTTCCCAATGTTGGGGAAGTCCAGAACCAGGAGCCACAGTCTAAGAATAAAGGGGAGGGCATTTAACACTGACAATGGAAAAAAAATGTTTTCACCCAGAGAGTTGCGAATATGTGGAATTCTCTGCCACGGAAGGCGGTAGAGGCCAATTCACTGGATGAATTTAAAAGAGAGTTAGATAGAGCTCTAGGGGCTAGTGGAAACAAGGGATATGGGGAGAAGGCAGGCACGGGTTCCTCATTGTGGATGATCAGCCATGATCACAGTGAATGACAGTGCTGGCTCGAAGGGCCAAATAAGTAAGTAAGTTTATTGGCCAAGTATTCACATACAAGGAATTTGTCTTGCTGCTCCGCCCACAAGTAACAACATGACATACAGTGACAGTTACGAATGACTCAGAAAACACTAAACATTGATAATAATAAGACATTAATAATAAAACACCATTGATTAAGCATGTGAACCAACAAAATACCAACAATTGGCCTCCACCTGCACCTATTTTCAATGTTTCTATGGAATGTTAACAATGTCTGAGCAGCTTCATGGGTCTGGGTACAACTTGCTTGCATTGGGTGTTGGTGTGTTTAATATGGATTATGGAACACCTCCGTAATCTTGTGTATGGCGTGCACAGCCTAAAGTTGTAGGACAGCTTGTTCTATTTGATCTTACTTGATTGTCAGGTTGATTGCATTCGTTGAAACAGGGCGGACCACGTGAAGGTTGCAATCTCCCACCCCACCTCCGGAATGATTCATAAAAAGAGTATGCCCTCAACAGACTGCATTTTCAAAACTCTTTGACCGGCAGGTTTTCTTTGAATTCACTCCATTTCTATCCATCTGTCGCAGGCAGTTCCAGAAGAAACAAGACTCTGTAAGCAGGGAGGATGAGAAACAGCGCTGGGTGAGAACTCATCTGTGTAACTGTAAACGTTGACGCCCCTCTCTGTAGCTCGTGAGAGCTGAACGTCAGACTGACTTGAAAAAGCCAGTCCATGTAATACGTTGCTAGGGTACAAAATATAAACTTTGTTTTGCATTCAAATTTCTTAACACCCTTCGGTAAATCATCCCAAGGTAAGGTAGCGTGTGGCTTAGAAACACTGTGAATATCTCTCTTAGCTGCCCCATTGTAGATTAATGTTACACATACTGTGGCTCCGCCCACAGGCTTATTAGAGAGCTCGTTCTCTCGTTTTTTAGACTACTTATGCATGCTGCGATGAAGTTACCTCTGCTGAGTTGCTAATAAAGAACTTTGGATTCTTATCGTATTCAACGTGGTGTCACAAGTGGGATTCAAACTCACGCCACCAAACGGGAACGCTCCCTGGGCAGGGGCAGCCCTGCTGAGAGAGTACAACTCTCTCGACATTTATTAAAAATTCCACGGACAGGTACCAGATAGGTTAGGAACAGAGTAATCCCCTGCACTCCCAGGGCTTAGAGAGTGATCCAGTGTGGAAACAGGCCCTTTGGCCCAACTTGCCACAACCGATCAACATGTCCCAGCTTCCCTCGTCCCACCTGCCTGCGTTTGGTCCATATCCCTCCAAACCTGTCCTGTCCATGTACCTGTCTAACTGTTTCTTAAACGTTAGGATAGTCCCAGCCTCAACCACCTGCTCTGGCAGCTTGTCAGCAGTTTCCTTCATGGGTTTCTCGAATACTGTGCTGTCGCTAACTGTGTGAATGGGTTGTTTTGCAGAATGAACAGGAGCAGGAATATCAAGCAGAGATGCGCAAGGGGTTCAAGAGAAGCCAGTCCATTGAGAAGGCATCGGTATGCTGACCATTAGCATGTATCTCCATGGGCTACAGTGCTGTCCTTCAGTCAGAGAGGATGTGGGGTACTTAACACACTGGGAATTGGGTGGCAAGGGGCAACTGCATTGCTTTCCCTCTCTCTCCATCCCTCCCCCTTCCTAGTTCTCCAACCAGTCTGACTGTCCCCTAGATTAAAATTCTATCTCTATTAGCTTTGTTTTCACCTTCTCCCCGCTAACATTCTCCTTGAACCCCATCTCCATTGGTCTCGTTTTCACACCTTACTCTTCCTTATCTCTGTGTCTCCCTCTCCCCTGACAATCAGTCTGAAGAGGGGTCACGACCCAAAACATCACCCAATCCTTCTATCCACAGATGCTGCCTGTTCCGCTGAGTTACTCCAGCATTTTGTGTCTATCTTCAGTTGTTACGACTGACTGTAAATGTATGGCAGAGCCCCATAGGAGAATACTTACAACATGGAATGGAAGAGAACCTAGATTAAACATGGGTGGTATTTTTGTTTAAATGGGCAGGTATTTGCCAGGGTGGGGAGGCAGACTGAGTCATACACATGGCACACGCGGGCGCAAGCACACACGCAAACGCACATACACAAGCGCCCACAAATGCGCGCGCACACACACACACACACACACACACACACACACACACACACACACACACACACACACACACACACACACTCTGACGTCTGCGTTTCTCTGCGTTCCCCAATTACTATTGCTCTCTCTACAGGAGGCAGCTTCCATCATCGCCCAGAGATCAATGAACCCCAAGGAGCTGTTCAAGGATCGTGAGCGTGGCAAGTTGGCAGATCCGTCTTTGTTCAATGCGAGCACGCAGCCAGGTAATGGAGAGGGACCAGACCCCCCCCCCCCCCGCTATCCCACCCCCCCCCCTGCTATCCCACCGCCCCCCCCCCCCCTCCCCCCCGCTATCCCACCACCTGAATGCACGCAACACGTTTCATAGGCAGAAGGATAAGACCGGAGTCCAGTGAACAGCACAGAGTGTGGTCGAACTGGTTACAGCTCCTGAATGTGACATTGTACAGTCTTGAACCCTCACCACCCAGAATAACGTTCTAACCTGCTGTATAGAGTTGGGGTCACGGATCGGGTCGGGTCACGACTTCAATATCCCTTGTGAATTAGTGTGAGCACAAGGCCTGGTAATGGAGAGGGAACCGGAATGAATGGGTTAAATAACATGTGATGAGCATTTGACAGACTGGGCCTGTACTCGCTGGAGTTTAGAAGGATGAGTGGGAACCTCATTGAAACGTACCGAATAGTGAAAGGCTTGGATAGAATGGATGTGGAGAGGATGTTTCCACTCATGGGAGAGTCTAGGACTAGAGGTCACAGCCTCAGAATTAAAGGATGTTCTTTTAGGAAGGAGATGAGGATAAATTTCTTTGGTCAGAGGGTGGTGAATCTGTGGAATTCTTTGCCACAGAATAGTGTGGAGGCCAAGTCGGTGGATATTTTTAAGGATATTTTCCCCTAAAGTCACGTTGACCACCTTTGCTCCAGGGGTAACAGGTTTATCCCCACCTAAACCCCTTCTTGTGTGGAAAGACACTCAAATCCTAGTGCATCTCGCTGTGTCCAAGCAGCTTAAGACGTCTGCGATATTTTGAGCACTGATCTGGAAACTTATCGAGTCGGGCGTCAGCGTACCTAGAAAGGCTTCTGCCCCACTTCATGCTCTCTGAAGCCACAGCTGCTGAGGATGTCCTGTTGCACAGAGAACACTGAGGTTGCAAGTCACGCACTGTTACATTAAGGCAGTTTGCACTGAGCTGCTTGCTTCAGGGCTGAGGGCTGCGGCAAATGGCAGCTGGAATCTCTTAGTGTGCACGGTTGTTCTTGACGGTAAGTACAGGGTCTTATCTGAACTGGAGGAAAAGAATCAAACTACTCAGTTGTAGCTCTGCTAACTTCACCGTGCAGTTGAGACACTAGGCAGGATGTGGTTGAAACTTGGCTTGCTATCTGGTTAGTTAGTGTAATGTCCAATTTGCCTCATTTACTTCAGATTTACTGGTTATCAACCCAATCTTTCCTTGTTTGTCCCTTAAGGTCATAATGAATAGGAGTAGAATTAGGTCATTCGGCCCATCAAGCCTACTCCGCCATTCAATCATGGCTGATCTATCTCTCCCTCTGAACCCCATTCTCCTGCCTTCTCCCCATAAACCCTGACACCCGTACTAATCAAATATCTAGGCAGGAACGGGGTACTGATTGGGGATGATCAGCCATGATCACATTGAATGGCGGTGCTGGCTCGAAGGGCAAAATGGCCTACTCCTGCACCTATTGTCTATCTATCTATCTCTGCCGTAGAAATATCCATTGTCTTGGCCTCTACAGCCTTCTGTGGCAAAGAATTTCGCAGATTCACCACCATACGATTAAATACATTTCTCCTCAAATCCTTCCTAAAAGAACGTCCTTTGATTCTGACGAGATGACCTCTAGTTCTAGACTCTCCTTGCGCCTGCACTGATGTTTCTGTCACCCTGTGCTTTGATGCTTGAGCTTCCCTGACAAAGGGTTGGGTTGAAAGCACAAGCGGCCCTTCAGCGTGAAACACTGGCACCCAAGCTGGTACTGCCCTTCCAATCCACTGTCCTGGCATTCATTGCTCCCCTCTCGGGAAAAGATTTAATAGGAATCTGAGGGGTAAAATTTCCCACACAAAGGGTGGTGGGTGTATGGAACGAGCTGCCGAAGGAGTTAGTCGAGGCTGGGACTATCCCAACGTTAGCCGGGTACATGGATAGGAAAAGTTTGGAAGGATATGGACCAAATGCTGGCAGGTGGCACTACTGTAGCTGGGATATTTTGGCTGGTGTGGACAAGTTGGGCCGAAGGGCCTGTTTCCACGCTGTGTCACTCCATGCCTCTCCATTACCTGGTTGCGTGGCGGTAAGGACAGCTGATGCATGCAACTCCTACAATCTATAAGCGACACTCCTCAAAATATATCGCCGTTCCTCCACTGTCCGTTCGGTCTGAGCCCTGGACTTGCATAACTGCAGTCTGAGAGCCCCTTCCCAACAAAGACCGCCATGGTAGACAAAAATGCTGGAGAAACTCAGCGGGTGCAGCAGCATCTATGGAGCGAAGGAAATAGGCAACTTTTCTATGGAGCGAAGGAAATAGGCAACGTTTCGGGCGGTGGAAATAGGCAACGTTTCGGGCCGAAACCCTTCCAGGTTTCAGCCCGAAACGTTGTCTATTTCCTTCGCTCCATAGATGCTGCTGCACCCGCTGAGTTTCTCCAGCACTTTTGTCTACCTTCGATTTTCCAGCATACTGCAGTTCCTTCTTGAACACAATGACCACCATGGTTCAAGGTGGATCACCACCAGAACCAGCTGCCGTTGAAGATGAGCAGTAAATATTGGGCCTGCACTTTGTATTTTAACAAAGTAATAAGCTCAGTTTTGCTGCATCTGGTCACCTTGCATCAATAGACAATAGGTGCAGGAGCAGGCCATTTGGCCCTTCCAGCCAGCACCGCCGTTCAATGTGATCATGGACAATCATCCCCAATCAGTACCCCATTCCTGCCTTCTCCCCATATCCCCTGACTCTGCTATTTTTAAGAGCCCTATCTAGCTCTCTCTTGAAAGTATCCAGAGAACCTGCCTCCACCGCCCTCTGAGGCAGAGAATTCCACAGACTCACCACTCTCTGTGAAAAAGTGTTTCCTCGTCTCTGTTCTAAATGTCTTACTCCTTATTCTTAAAAATCAGACCTATCAAATATTGTGGACTTTTATTTGGTGTGTAATGTTAAACACTAGAGGGTGATAGATGTGGCCCTAGTGGCTAAGGGGATCAGAGGGTATGGAGGGAAGGCAGGTACGGGATACTGAGTTGGATGATCAGCCATGATCATATTGAATGGCGGTGCAGGCTCGAAGGGGTGAATGGCCTACTCCTGCACCTAATTTCTATGTATCTATGTGATTGGTGCTGCTTTTAACTTCTTCCTCCACAGTGCAAGCCTGCAGCGAGTGGCGATGGCTTGGAGTCTCTTGCCGTGTTGCCTTGTACAGTGTTGTGACAGCGCAGCTCACTGTTGTGTCCGTGCTTGTGTCTTATCTGCTTTTTTCTGCCAGGCAAGTTGAAGAGCCCTTTCCTGCAGTCCCGGAGCCAGCAGCTAGAACCCCCTCCCTCGCCTGTCCGCTCATCAGCCCAGCCACCGTCCCCAGGTTGGCATCGCCTCTTCTCCGCTTACAACTATGCCTGGGGTAGCGAAACGATCAACAAAGGGTTAGGGATGAGATGCATGACGTTAGTTATTCAACCCGCGAGCTCTCTCATGTGATGTGTGTAATCGGAGACCGACGGTTGTGTATTGCTGTCACTTGCCTCTCTACACATTGGCTATTGCTATTGCAATGCTGCAAATGCTGGACCCTGTGGGACCTCACTTGTGTCTCAGCCTCGGGCTAAATCACACAAACCAGACCACTCGTTCTGCATCAAACGTTTGCTTAGAAGTGTCCACCAGAGTTTAAACTGTCGATTGACGCAAATGGCTGAAGTAACTCAGCGGGACAAGCAGCATCATTGCAGAGAAGGAATGGGTGACGTTTCGGGTCGAGACCCTCCTTCGGACTGGAGAGAGTAATTCGGACATCTGTCTGAGGAAGGGTCTCGACCCGAAACGCCACCCATTTCTTCTCTCCAGAGATGCTGCCCGTCCCGCTGAGTTACCCCAGCATTTAGCCTCTGTCTTTGGTTTAAACCAGTAACTGCAGTTCCTTCCTACAGAGTTGAAACTGTCCGCACGCCTCCTCGTCCTTCTTCACCTCACCCTATCGCCACATCTACCGTGCTTAGCAAGCTTTGCCTTCAATGTAATCTGCTTTATGCTTATTAATTCATGGAGTGAATGCAGAGAGTTCACACCCCTCTGGGTCGACGTTTCTCCTGAATCCCTGATTGGATTTATATTGCCAGTAATTCTGGGCTTCCAAACAAATGGAATTGTATTACAATGAGCCAACCAAGGTGGTAACCGGAGCACCCCAGCCTTCATACAACCTCTGAATTCCACAATCCCTTTCAGCATCTTGCCGGTGCCTTACGATTAATTCTGTAGTAGAGAGACTAGAACTGTGCATGGTGCTGCAAATGTGGTCTAACCACAGTACCGATCCTCACTGGGTTCCTGGGAACTGTCCGTAGCCAATTTCTCCAAGTCAGAAAAACGTCCATTTTCTACATCAATCATTCTACATACTATAACTTAGTTTAGTTTGGAGATACAGCACGGAATCAGGCCCTTCGGCCCACCGAGTCCGCACCGACCAGCGATCCCCACACATTAACACTATCCTACACACACACTGGGGACATTTTTACATTTATATATTTATACATTTATATCAAGCCAATTAGACGTCTTTGGCTTGTGGGAGGAAACCAAAGATATCAGAGAAAGCCCACACAGGTCACGGGAGGATGTATAAACTCCGTACAGACAGCACCCGCAGTCAGGATGGAACCTGGGTCTCTGGCGCTGTACGGCAGTAACTCTACCACTGTGCCACCCCATTTATTTACATTTATTTTCATCCAATACTCACCTAACACAACCTCTAACTAAACTAATATACTGTATCCGGTGGTGAATAGCCACCATGTAGCTTAGCAAATGTGGTAATAAAGTGTGACTTTGGGTATAGTCGGATTTCCATAAGTCTGAAGAAGGGTCTCGACCCGAAACGTCACCTATTCCTTTTCTTCAGAGTTGGTGCCTGATCCCCAGAGTTCCTCCAGCTTGTTGTGTCTATTTTCCGTTAGAAAACAGGTGGTTTGTAACCCAGGGAGCCCCTGTGTATGGAATCCACGGTGATGTGGAGTGCTGCATGGATTCTAACCAGGGTATGCAGGGACCAGAAATGTGCTCGGGACCCCAGCTGAGGGCTCTCAAAGCGACAAGGAGGCAGCACTCAGTGGGTTGTCAAAGATCCACTATAAATTTTTAAAATCTTATTCTGCCTTTGTCTCCACTTTGATAATTGAGGTTGAGAATGCAACTTATGCGATATAACCCGTTCAAACACAGCATGCCTGGAGATGATTGTATTTATAGAGTTTGGTTCGGTGGGTGCTAGGAGCAGAGGTGGTCGCTTTTCAACCCTTTCCAAACACGCGCGCTCGTGCACACACCCGCGGGCTCGCACACACACACGCACACACACACGCGCATGGGCATGAACTCACGCGTGCACACACCTCTTCCCTTTGTAAATCTCTGATCGTTTATCTTTTTGGGGAAATCCCATCAGATCAGGATGCGATTAGAAATCACTGTGTTTGCCAACCTTGTATTTAGACATGCAACCCTCAGCAGAGGCGCAGAGTGAAACCAAGAGGGTGGAAGCAGAGCCCAAGGAGGAGCCACAGACTGACTGGACCGGTAAGTCAGCAGCTGAGGTGTCCGTGCTCCTGGCTCTGTGCACGTGTGTCTGTACGTGCCATGCACTGTGTTCGGGAGGGAACGTTATCTACCTCTATTTCGTTTATTAATGTCACGAGCACCGAGGTACATGAAACGTTTTTTTGTTATGTGCTAGCCAGTCAGTGGAAAGACTATACATGATTACAGACACAGGAGAAAGGGTATAGTGTTTAGTGCAAGGTAAAGTCTGATTCAAGATCATCCGGGGGTCTCCAATGAGGTGGTTGGTGGGTCAGATTGCCCCTTAGTGGATGGTGCAGTTGCCTGATAACAGCTGGAAAGAAACTGCCCCTGAATCTGGAGGTGTGCGTTTTCACACTTGTGCACCTCTTGTCTGATGGGAGAGGGGGGAGAGTGTTCAGAGTGAGACTGGTTGCAGATTATTTCTCTACTTCGATGCAGCCTCGCCCGCTGCGTTCCGCCAGCATGTTTTGTCTACCTTTGACCTGGTATGAACTCAGTTTCTCCGTGCTCACACGCCTGACCTCTCGAGTCTCCCCAGTATTCTGTTTTCAAGTGGGTGTTGGGGGTTGTGGGAGAGTGGCTGGGTATTCCTGCCCTCGTTGCCTATTTACCTGATTTCCCCTCTGCTCATGTTCTGGTAACCAGCGCCAGCGGAGCAAGCTCAGAGTGAAGAAGGCTACAGCTGGCAGTTCCACCACTCGGACACAGTGGAGCACGAGGACATCTATCAGGATGCAGAGGAGCAGCAGAAGCCGGAGCCTGTCGCCGCGGTAAGTTAGTTTAGAAATCGGAATCGCACTTTCTCGCCAAGTATGTTTAGCAACATACGAGGAATTTCATTGGCCAGGTCAGTCATACAATTAAAAGCAACAAATCACTCAAAAACACATTTTAATATGAACATCCACCACAGTGACTCCTACACATTCCTCACTGTGATGGAAGGCAAAATAAAGTTCAAGTCCTTTCCCTTAGTTCCTCCCCGGTCGTGGGCCTCGAGCCCCCGTTGATGGGACGATCTTAACTCCCGCAGCCGGCAGCGTTCGGGCCCTCCGCGTTGAGGTGATCCGCTCCTGCATCGGTGGGGGAGGGGGGTGGGGAGGGATGTCAGCTCCCCCGAGCTGGACGATCGAACCTCGAGTCGGAGTTGGAGCTTCCCGACTAGCCTCTCCCGACTGCGAGCTTGATGGTAAAGTCCGCTGTGGGAGCGATCCCACGCAAGGGATCAGCTCCGATGTTAAGTCCGCACCCTGCGGTAGGGCTCAAAGTCAGTCCGAGGAGGCTTCCAGCACCATCGATGGTAGGCCGCAGAATGTGATCCGAAACGTAATCACATCTCCGGCAAGGTAAGACCTTGCAAAAACGTTTCCCTCGATCCCCTCCCCCCACATAAAACAAACCGAAGAACATTAAAAACTTTTAACAGACTAAAAAATAATAAAATGAACAGACTGCCGGCAGGGCAGCCATCGCCCCGGCGCCCCTTGTGGAAGCAGGCCCTTCTGCCCACCGAGTCCACTCCAGCCACGATCACCCATATACTAGCACTACCCTACACACGACGGACAATTTACAGAAGCCAATCTCTTGCACGTCTTTGGAATGTGTGAGGAAACCGGAGCACCCGGAGGAAACCCACACAGGCAGCACCCGTAGTCAGGATCGATCCCAGGTTTCTGGCCCTGTTAGGCAGCCACTCTACCGCTGCACCACCGTGCCACCCCTATGTCTCTGGCACGCCACCCTCAATCGTCCTCTCTCCCAGTTGAATGCTTGGTTAGACACAGTTATCTAACCAAGGCAGTGAGGTTGCTCTTCAGATGACGTACAGGTTTGTAGGTTAATTGGCTTGATATAAATGTACCTTGTCCCCAGTGTGTGTAGGATGGTGTTAATGTGCGCGGACCCATTGAGCCGAAGGGCCTGTTTCCGCGCTATATCTCTAAACTAAATTAAACTAAGATTGGATCAAGGTTGTAGGAGGGAATTTCATGGTTCACCTGCACCCTGAATCTGGCTTAACCTGGGGCCTAACACAGAGAGGAACAGACACGAAATAAAACACCTCGGAGAACAGCGATGAGTTTCGCAAACAAGTTGGCTTATTCAAGGCCTTGACAGTACGCACTGGGAAACACTCTGAGAGACCCCAAAGTGTTTCAAAGATTCACAGCACCCACAACATTTTTATATACTGACGGCGCAATGGTCACATGTGGATTCTACTTTGAAATAATGAATTATTGATCAATATCTCTGGAGCCTTTCATCTTTGTCTTACCCCAGAGCTATCTTTAACCTTATCTTCCATTTGTATATAAACGGGTGCAATAAAAGTCACTGCTTCCTGATCAGTTTTAATGCCCTCATCTCAGTTTACAATCCCCAATGTTTATTATAACTCAACTAGTTGTGCTGTGGAATCTAAACATCATGAACAAATATATTTATTGCCTCACTAACATCCTTATGTTGGCCATTTAACCCATTGTGCTTCCCCAGTAAAGGTCCTTACCCACTTTCATGAGGTAATTCACGAATTCTCCCGAGTTTTGCCCTTGATTCAAACCCGTAGAATGTTTGTAACGAGGTCGTAGGAGTCCGTAGATATATCGTAGCGGCTCGTTATGCCAGCTGTAGGTACTCGTGGCATCAGGTAGGTCGGGACGTTTTTTCCAGCCCGATAAAAAATGACCACGAGTTTTTAAAAAATGGTCCTGATGAAAGAAACTTTTTACTCGTAAGGAGGGCATCGAAATAGTCGTGGGAAATCGTAAACATATTCGTAGGAGTTCGTCAACATAGTCGTGGAAGGTCATAGGAGTTCGTAGATTACCACGAACTTGATTTTTTTTTTTTTAGGTCCTTAAAACTCGGCAGAGGTTTCGAATTAAGTGGTGAAAGTGGGACAGGCCCTTAGGTAAATTTGTGGGTGAAAACTGATCATCTTCCTCATAGTTTTCAGAATGTCCGGCATCGTGTGTATTCGGGATTGTGAAGGGCTTTTGCTGGAGTCAGTTGGGAGAAGCTGTTTGCAGTGGGCCAGTGACTCGAGAGGCCGTTTGGAATTGGCAGCAGAGGTCTTTGTGATTTGGAACACTCTGCCAGAGCTGCCGCTGGAATAATGGGGTTGGAGGGAACGTCCAGATGGGAGCCGGGTCAATACTTGAAGAGAAGTTTAATTCATTCCCAGGTGACCACGCTCTTGTTTCTCACAGCCTGTCCCACAGGTCACGACGGAGCTGGCTGCCCCTGACGATCAGAACATTTATGAAGCCACGCCAGAGGCCCCGGTACAGGGGCTGTGTGCCAGGGCGTTATACGACTATCAAGCTGGTAGGTCTATTTGCCACCTTTACACCAACAGGGCCATTGGTCACATACGCCAGCTGCAGATAATCAGGAGACATCGAGGTCCCTGGTGGACCCGTGAGCAGAGTCTGTGGAGAAATTGGATCCCGTGTGACCGTGTTTAAGGCAGAGATAGATTCTTGATTAATACAGGTGTCGGAGGATATAATATTATAATAATATATCTCTTATTGTTGATGCACAGAGGTACAACGAGATTTGGTATGCAGCTTCCATCCGATGTAATAACTTAATTAGCTAAAAATGTAGTCACCCAGAGAAACATGATTTTAAAAAAACGGGGAGAAGGTAGGAGAACAGGGTTAGAATGGAGATATAGAGTAGATCAGACATGATTGAATGGTGGAGTAGACTTGATGGGCCGAATGGCCTAATTGTACTCCTATTCCTCATCACCATATGACCAGTCTGTGTGTGTGTGTATAGACGAGAGTCAGCTCCATAGGCTGGTATCTTGCATCCCAAGCACAACACACAGACCTGATACCTGCACAGGCCTTTGCCCAGGTGCCAACCTTTCTTGGTCTTCTGTGAGATCCAACACCAGTTGCAGGGTCTCTGGTGACGGAGCTACTCTGATGATGAGTGGGCACAGCGGGGTGACCAGTCAGCACTGGCAAGGCAGCTCACTGTGTGGTGAAGCCTGCAGATGGTGGAGTGCCCACTACACATTTCCATGGGACCCCACTTCCATCCTGGCCTTGTCCGGAGGTTCCTCCTTCCCCAACTCTGCTCCCAGTTGCCACTCGACAACTATAAACCAGACATAGACAAAATCTTGATTTGAACGGGTGTCATGGGTTATGGGGAGAAGGCAGGAAACTGGGATTAGGAGACGGAGATCAGCCATGACTGAATGGTGGAGTAGACTCGATGGGCCGAATGGCCTAATTCTACTCCTGTAACTTGTGAGCCACTGTGATGTTTGCTCGATGATAACCCTGGGGTGGAGAGGCAGCTGAGGGGATCAGTCCTGGCTTTCCCCAGGTGCCAATAGACAATAGGTGCAGGAGTAGGCCATTTGGCCCTTCGAGCCAGCACCTTCTTTGCCCAGCCCCTGCCAACTCAGTTGTCACTTGATCACATAGAAACATAGAAATTAGGTGCAGGAGTAGGCCATTTGGCCCTTCGAGCCTGCACCGCCATTCAATATGATCATGGCTGATCATCCAACTCAGTATCCCGTACCTGCCTTCTCTCCATACCCTCTGATCCCCTTAGCCACAAGGGCCACATCTAACTCCCTCTTAAATATAGCCAATGAACTGGCCTCAACTACCCTCTGTGGCAGAGAGTTCCAGAGACCCACCACTCTCTGTGTGAAAAAAATTCCTTCTCATCTCGGTCCTAAAGGATTTCCCCCTTATCCTTAAGCTGTGACCCCTTGTCCTGGACCTCCCCAACATTGGGAACAATCTTCCTGCATCTAGCCTGTCCAACATGTTTCCTGCACTCAAAGGCACAGTCATTGAGGCGTAAGGGAGGCCATTTGGCCCATTGAGGCTATCCTCACTCCCTCATGCTTTCCAGTCTTTCCCATTCCCCCATTCTGTTTCAGCCGCATTCCGAGAGATCCACGTTTAAAGGCAATGTGGCCCTTCTGCCATACAGCACGGAAACAGGCCCTTCGGCCCAACTTGACTATGCTGACCAAAATGCCCCTTCTATACTCATCCCATCTGCCCACATCCCTCTAAAACTTTCCTATCCATGAACCTGTCCAAATGTGTTTTAAATGTTGTTATAATACCTGCCTCAACTACCACCTCTGGCAACTCGTTCCATACACCCACCACCCTCTGTGTTGAACAAAAATGCCCTTCAGGTTCCCAGTAAATCTTTCCCTCTCACCTTAAACCCATGTCACCTGGTTCTTAATCCCCCTACTCTGGGTAAAAGACTGTGTCCATTTACCCTGTCTATTCCCCTCGTGATCTTATTAAACTCCATAAGGTCAGCCTTCATCCTCCTGCGCTCTATGGAATGAAATCCTAGCCTGTGAAACCTCTCCCCGTTAGCTCAGGCCCTCGGGTCCTGGCAACATCCTCGTAAATCCTCTCTTTCCGGCTTAACAACATCCTTCCTCTAGCAGGACCACAACTGAACACAATACTCCAGGTGTAGCCTCTCCAAAACCTTGTACAACTGGAACTTCCCGACTTCCTTATGCGCTGATTGATGAAGGCTGATGTACCGAAAGCCATCTTGACCACCTGCCTGTGATGCCACTTCCAAGGAACTATATACCTGCCCTCCTAGACCTCTCGGCCCTTCAATACTGTCCAGGGCTCTCCGATTCACCGTGTCAGTCCTGCCCTGGTTTGACTAAACCGTATCACCGCACACTTACAGTGCATTAAACTCCATTCGCCATTTGTCAGCCCACTTGCCCAGCTGAATCGGATCCTGCTGTAATTTCTGATAACCAACTTTGCCGTTTTAGTGTTGACTCTTCTGTCAACTGGTTCCAAACACAAGAAGCCCAACACCCAGTGATTACAGAAAGTCAAAAGATTATCCCGATGGTTTTACTCCAGGATAATTCTGGACCGTTGTGTGCAGAAGATGTTGTGGCCAGTGATGCAGAATAGAATGCCCAGGTAGAAATGCTGGTGTAACAGGTTCAGGTGTGCTGACATATCTCTCTCTCTCTCTCTCTCTCTCTCTCTCCCTCTCCATCTCATCAACCTCCTCCTGTCTCCCTCACCCCTTCTCTCCCTCTCCCCTCTCAATCCATCTCTCCCCTCCCCATCAATCCATCTCTCCCCTCCCCGCCCCCCATCTCCTCTCTCCTCTCCCCCCTCCCCACCTCTCTCCTCTCTTTCACCTCCCTCACCTCCTTTCTGCTTTCCCTGCCACCTCCCCTCTCCTCCCCACCCCGCCCCCGCTACCCCATCTCCCTCTCCCCGACGCCTCCTGTTCCCTTTCCCCATTACCCCTCTCCTTTCCCCCCCCCCCCCCCCCCACCTCTTCTCTCTTCCGTCTCCCTGCCACCCTCTCCCCGCGCTGCTTTGCGGACTCAGCTGACAACACGGAGATCTCCTTCGACCCGGACGACATCATCTCAGACATTGAGCAGATAGACGAGGGCTGGTGGCGGGGCTACGCAGCAGACGGCACCTACGGCATGTTCCCAGCCAACTACGTGGAGCTGCTGACCGGGTAGTGTCCGGCCCTGACCGCCCGGCCGCCCGCCCTGCTGCCCGCTCCGGCCCAACGCTGACCACTCGCCAATGCAACACTGTGCCTGCCTACAGCTCTCGTCCTCTCACCCTCCCGGTGTCTCGGCACGGTGATCGGCACGGCTAGGAGTGCTGGTCTCTGGCTGCTCACAAACACAGGGGGGGTGGGGGGGAGGAACAGTCTCTGCTCTCTGTCACACGGCGGGGGGGAGGGCAGGAGAAGGTTCAGCCACCCCTCGCCCTCCAGTACACTTGGTGTTTTCCCCCAAACATTCCATCCATCACATTCCACCCCCTCCCTCCCTCCCGATCAGGGCTGGACATTGTCCGATCCCGGAGCCCCTGCCTGGCACTGCCGCACTGGGGGCTGTGTGTCCACCTCCGGCCTGCTCCCCCCCCCCCCCCCCCACCCAGTCCGACACCAGTTCCTCCCTCGCAGCGCACTGCCGAGGCTGTTAGCCCCTCTCCCAACCCCCACCCACCCACCTGGGACATGCTGGGACCACAGTGCACCCAACAAACGTGCCACCCCTCCGAGCCCCCCCCCCCAATGTCCCCTTCCATAACCCCGCCCCCCCCCCAACCCGTGCCCACCCCACCCGGAAACAGGAGGACATTGCTGATATGCTGGAGTAACTCAGGGGTCAGGCAGCGTCTCTGCAGACCACGGATGGGTGATGTTTGGGGCCGGGACCGTTCAGACTAGAGATGCTGCCTGACCTACCGTGTTACTCCAGCACTCTGTCTTTTTTCCGTAATGTTCTCCACCTGTTGTTTAGTTGTTTGGAGGAGGGGGGTGGATGGGGAGGGGGGGGTGCGATCAGCAGTTGTCCGCACCCCCCCCCCCCCCCCCCGCTGGCTCTGTCAGCTGCCCTGGGCACAGCGGCTCCTGAGTTTCGGTTGATGGTCGGGTCAGTGTGTGTGACGGGGGGGGGGGGCTTGGGTTTTCCAAACATCGCATCAACGGTTCTGTCCTGATTTTCTTTTTTTCTCTCTATTGATTTATTTTGAATAAAAAACAATAATGTGCCGAAATGAAAGTATTGTCTACCTGCAGACACAGCCCCAGCATCACGGGCAATGGGGCTGTCTGCTTCACTCCCCCCCCCCCCCCTCCCACCACCCCCCCCCCCCCCTCCCGCCACTCACCCACTCTCCCCCCCCCCCCCGCCACTCACCCACTCTCCCCCCCCCCCCCGCCACTCACCCACTCGCTCACACTCACCCCCCTGCTCATCTTCATCCTCACCCACTCACACTCACTTACCCATTCACTCTCACTCACTCACTTGCCCACTCACTCACTCACACTCACCCGCCCATCCACTCACACACACTCACCCCCCGCTCATCCTCACTCACCCACTCACTCACTCACCCACTCACCCACCCTCATGCCCGCCTAATGTCTTTGCTGCTCGCTTTTAATAAAAGGATTTTTTTTTTTGGTCACTTGGCCTCTGTGACAGTGTTTGTGTACTGGGTGCGGGGAGCAGATAGGCCGGTGGGGCGGTGGTCATAGCCTCAGAGGTGATCAGATAACCTCAGAATTAGAGGGCACTCTTTTAGAAAGGAGGTGTGGAGGTCGTCAGAGGGTAGTTAATCTGTGGGACAGAGGACTTTGGACGCCAAGATGGTGTATATTTATACAGCAGAGATAGACATTCTTGATTAGAACGGGTGTCAAGGGTTATGGGGAGAAGGCAGGAAAATGGGATTAGGGGGCAGAGATCAGCCACAATCGACTGGTGGAATGGACTGGATGGATGGGCCGAATGGCCTAATTCTACAATAACGTGGACTTGCAGGGGCCTGCAGGGAAAGTGGGAGAGTTGAGGAGGGAGAATGAGGGTAGGTGAGGAGTGGGGAAGGAGAGGGGTTATGGAGGGAGGGAATGACTGACTGAGGGTTGGGGAAATGAGTGGATGGGAGAGGTGAGGGGAAAGCAGGGGGGGGGGATGAGGGGGAATGGAGGAAAATTGGGGTAGGAAGAGGGATGGTGAGGTAATGGAGGGGAGGGGGAAGAGATGGGGGGAGGGAGGGGGTGATGGGAGGAAGCAGAGGAGGGTTGGTGGAGGGAGGATAATGGAGGAGGGGAATCAATTAAAAGGGCATCAATTATACCGGTGCCCAAGAAGAGCAAGGTGACGTGACCAGTGACACTAACGTCTGTGGTGATGAAGTGCTTTGAGAGGTTGATCATGGCGCATATCAACTCCTACCTCGACCCACTGCAGTTCGCTTACCGCCACAACAGATCAACGGTGGATGCAATCTCGCTGGCTCTCCACTCCGCTCTGGACCACTTGGACAACAAAAACTCATTTGTCAGGCTGTTATTCATTCAGCCTGACAAATTACAGCTCAGCATTTAACACAATCATCCCCTCCAAGCTGGTTACCAAGCGCTCAGATATGAGTCTCTGCGCATCCTTCTGCAATTGGATCCTCGACTTCTTCATATTGGTGGAAATGTGTCAGCCTCGATAACAATCAACATGGGAGCACCTCAAGGCTGCATGCTCAGCCCATCATGAAGTTCGCTGATGACGCCACTGGTGTGGGACGTATCACTGATGGGGATGAGTCAGAGTATAGAAGAGAGATCGACCGACTGACCAAATGATACCAGCACAATAACCTGCCCTCAACACCAACAAAACCAAGGAACTGGTTGTGGACTTTGGAAGGGGTAGGATGGGGGCCCACAGTCCCGTTTATATCAACGGGCCGATGGTGGAGAAGGTCAAGAGCTTCAAATTCCTGGGCGTGCATATTTCTGAAGATCTCTCCTGGTTCGAGAACACTGGTGCAATTATAAAGAAAGCACATCAGCGCCTCTACTTCCTGAGAAGATTACGGAGAGTTGGTCTGTCAAGGAGGACTCTCTAACTTCTACAGGCGCACAGTAGAGAGCTTGCTGACTTGGTTCGGCAACTTGAGCGCCCTGGAGAGGAAAATACTACAAAAAGTAGTAAACACTGCCCAGTCCATCATCGGCTCTGACCTTTCTTCCATTGAGGGGATCTATCGCAGTCGCTGCCTCAAAAAGGCTGGCAGCATCATCAAGGACCCACACCACCCTGGCAACACACTCTTCTCCCTGCAACCTTCAGGTAGAAGGTACAGGAGCCTGAAGACTGCAACATCCAGGTTCAGAAATAGCTACTTCCCCACAGCCATCAGGTTATTAAACTCGACTTAAACAAAACTCTGAACATTAATGGACCATTATCAGTTTATTTATTCATGTGTGTATTTATTTATACAATGGTAGATGGACACACTGATCTGTTCTGTATTCATGCCTACCATATTCTGTTGTGCTGAAGCAAAGCAAGAATTTCATTGTTCTATCTGCGACACACGACAATAAACGCTCTTGACTTGACTTGAATAGGGGACCGAAGAGGCAGAGGAGATGAGTTCTTGGTTGGTTCTTGGTTACTTGGTCCTCCAAAATATTCCAACTGGAATTTAAACTGGAGGTGGATCATTGATCTTATATTTTACAAGCTATTACCATTTTAAACTTTAAAAACGTTGCAGTGTATGCGCAGTTTGGTGGAAAATTGCACTAGGGGAATGGGGACCCAACTGGTCCCACTCGGTCTAGTGTGACAATAAAACACACGACTCCATGAACCTCTCCAGTGTCTCAACAGCCTTGCTGAAACAATTGGTGGAAGTAGCAGCAGGGGGCAGCAGAGGTCCAGTCTCTCAGCAGAGTGGTGGTAGTTTTTAGACCTCTTTTTTCAGGCTCTTTCGAGGTACTAGACAGGGCTGTCCTTTGCTGTTTGATATCAATAGACAATAGGTGCAGGAGTAGGCCATTCGGCCCTTCGAGCCAGCACCGCCATTCAATGTGATCATGGCTGATCATCCCCAATCAGTACCCCGTTCCTGCCTTCTCCCCATATCCCCTGACTCCGCTATTTTTAAGAGCCCTATTCTAGCTCTCTCTTGACAGCATCCAGAGAACGTGCCTCCACCGCCCTCTGAGGCAGAGAATTCCCCCAGACTCTCCACTCTCTGTGAGAAAAAGTGTTTCCTCGTCTCCGTTCTAAATGGCTTACTCCTTATTCTTAAACTGTGGCCCCTGGTTCTGGACTCCCCCAATATCGCTTTCGAACCTCTGGCCAAATTAGGAATCCCCTAATATTTCTGGTATTGTCCATGGGAATATGACACATAAGCTATCTATGCAGATGATCTGTTATTATTCATTTCTAACCCTGAGAAATCTATTCCAGCAACAGTAGCTTAATCAATTTAGTAGTATTTCTGGTTATAAACTAAATCTTAGTAAGAGTGAGCTCTTTCCATTAAACAATCTAGTTTTGAATTATGGACAGTTTCCATTTAGATTGACTACCGAATGTTTTACTTATTTAGGCATTAAGATTACCAAGAAACACAAGCATTTATTTAAAGCCAATGTTACGCCTTTAATTGACCACATCAAACAACAGTTCACTGAATGGTCACCAATGTCCTTATCTCTAATCGGCCGAATCAATGCTATTAAAATGTTTATCTTACCTAAATTTTTATATTTATTTCAGACGATACCAATTTTTATTTCTAAATCTTTCTTTGATATTATTGACTTATATATATAAAATGTCCTTATATATATATATATATATGGCAGAATAAAAATTCCAGACTAAAAAACACTTGCAGAAATCAAAAAAAGATGATGGTTTAGCTCTGCCGAACCTTAGATTTTACTATTGGGCAGTTAATACTCGCTATTTAAAGTTTTGGACAAAAGATTTAGAAGATACCAAATGTGCAGGATTGGATACATTTTGAATGTGATTCTATACAAGGGCTATCGTTGGCTTCTATTCTAGGGGCCTCGTTACCTTTTACAATTACGAGATTGAATGAATAAATATACGACTAACCCAATATTAAGATATACACTTCAAATATGGTTTCAATTTCGTATGTTTTTTGGATTGAATGATTTTATTTTATCGAGTCCTATCATATCTATTTTTCTTCCAACCTTCCAGCACTGATCAAGCCTTTCTGTTATGGAAGAGGAAGGGATTAGTAGCTTTTCATAATTTGTTTTTGGATGGTTGTTTTATGTCTTTTGAACAACTCTCCAATAATTATAATTTACCTAACTCACATTGTTTTAGATATTTACAAATTAGACATTTTTTTAGGGCTACTCTACCCTATTTTCTGTTACCACATCAAATAATTTTAATATTTGAACCCTTATCAGAAGGATTTAATAACGACTATTTATGAGTTGATTTTGAAATTTTAAAAAGATACAGCGTGGAAACAGGCCTCTCGGCCCACCGTGTCTGCGCCGACCAGCAATCCCCGCACATGAGCGCGATCCTACACACTAGGAACAGTTTACAGAGGCCAATTAACCTACACACCTGTAGAAAGGAACTGCAGATGCTGGTTCACACTGAAGACAGACACAACATGTTGCCAGGCATTTTTGAGTTACTCCAGCATTTTATATCAACCTGCAATCCTGTATGTCTTGGGAATGTGGGAGAAAACCCACGAGGTCACGGGGAGAACGTGCAAACTCTGCACAGACAGCACCCATGATCAGGATCAAACCCGGGTCTCTGTCGCTGTTCAACCTCCATGTCAAGTCAAGTCAAGTCCATTTTATTTCTATAGCACATTTAGAACAACTCTCGTTGACCAAAGTGCTTTACACCAGTGCAGGTACTAATGTGCTACACACAGTGCTACACAGATCAACAATACATACATAGCTACATACATACATACAGCGCTCCCACAGAGGACCTCGAGAAAGGCTTGAGAGTAGAAATATGTTTTAAGTCTAGACTTAAAGGAGTCGATCGAGGGGCAGTTCTGATGGGGAGAGGGATGCTGTTCCACAGTCTAGGTGCTGTAACCGCAAAAGCGTGGTCGCCCCTGAGCTTAAACCTGGACCGCGGGATGGTCAGTAACCCCAAGTTGGACGACCTGAGGGAACTGGAGGTGGAATGGTGGGTTAGCAGATTTTTGATGTAGATGGGGGCAAGCCCGTTAAGGGCTTTGTATACATAAAGGAGGAGCTTGAAGTTGATTCTGAACCGCACATGGATCCAGTGGAGAGAGGCCAGGATCGGGGTGATGTGGTCCCTTTTTCGGTTGTCCGTCATAAGTCTAGCTGCGGCGTTTTGGACCAATTGCAGGTGGAACAGGGATGATTGGCTGATGCCAGTCTAAAGGGAGTTGCCGTAATCTGGGCGGGAGGAGATCAAGGTCGTCGAATTGGAGGAATTGTTTGATTTTAGCTATCGTGCGAAGCTGGAAGAAGCTAGCTTTTACCACGGCATTGACTTGTTTGTCAAACTTCAAAGCTGAGTCAAATATCACGGCAAGGTTTTTGACGTGAGGTTTGAGTAAGGGGGTAATGCTTCCAAGGCTGCCTGCTATCATTTTGATGGATTCCAAGGGGCCGAGTGGGATGATCTCAGACTTGCTCTCGTTTAGTTGGAGGAAGTTCTGGGCCACCCAACACTTTATATCCTCGAGGCTGTAATGTAACATGGACACGGAATTCCCAGCTAATCGATATTCATTGCAAAGATTTGACAAGCACATCTGTTGCCAAAAAGCCCGGTGGCAGCTCATATTTGATAAATATTTGTGTAATCTGTTTGGCACAAGCAACTTTCACTTCCCCATCCCATCAGTAACGAGGCTGCAAGCGTTGAGTTGACTGGCATTGGCAGGGTTCGGTGATGAGTGCAGTGTGTGGGCTAAACTCCCCCAGCTCGATTTATTTACGCCCAATTCCGTTTTAAAGCCAAATTATTTCCAGCTTGTGAGAGTACAGTAACTAATTGAGGAAATGCGTTACTGTAACAAGCATGGAGATTCCTTTGATGTTGGAAGGCACTTACAAGCCTAGTAATGTGGACACAAGGACTCCGCCCGTGCTTGCGATCGGCACAAAATGCTGGAGTAACGAAGTTAAACTCAGCGAGCCAGACAGCATCTCTGGAGAAAAGGAGTAGGTGGCATTTCTGGTCATAACCCTACTGAAAATGCTGTGGATGTTGAGTGGTTAGAAATCTTGTGTTAACCAGCACTGTTTGTGCATTTCGTGTTGGTCGACAGCATGTGGATGTGATATGCCTTGTGGCTTGGTTTTGAACCTGTTTGTAACCGACTGTACTATAAGAATCATTTGTCATCATGTTCACCGCAGAACAGTTTCCTGGAAGCCTCTGGAAATAGTTGCTGAAATCTTTGTAACTTCCCCACCTCCATTTGTGGTTCTCAGAATGATGCCTGCCACCTTATTTCAGTGGGAAATCTTGTCGGGTGAAATATTATTGTCAAAATTATAAAAAGTACCTTGACGAAATGATACAAAATAAAAGCTGGTGGAAATTTTTACAGGTAGTGAGAATTGGTGTTGGGGCAAAAAACAAAAGCAACAGGTTTCCTGTTAGTAAAATATCAAAATGCAAGGCTCAAAATAACCCTGGAGGAACTCAGTGGGTCAGGCAGCATCTGTGGAGGGAATAGACTGAAAAAAAGTCCTGTCCCAAAGCTTTGTCCATCCATTCCTTTCACAGATGCTGCCTGACCCACTGAGTTCTTCCAGCGCTTCGTGCTTTGCTCCAGATCCCAGTATCTGCTGTTCATAGAATATAGTACAGCACTGGGACAGGCCATTCAGTCCACAATGTATATGGTGAACATGATGCCAGCCAATCTCTCTGCCTGCGTGCATTTCTCATTCCGCAATTATCCGCATATTCACTATTGTATCGACTGCCACCACTACAAGAAGACACAGAGCTGGCTGTACTTTTTGAGAAGGCTCCACTCCTTCAACGTCTGCAGTAAGATGCTGCGGATGTTCTACCAATCGATGGTAGCCAGCGCCATCTTCTTCGCTGCCGTGTGCAGGGGCAGCAGGACGAAGGCCGTGGACTCCAACAAGATCAACAAACTCATCAGGAAGGCTGGCTCCGTCCTGGGGGCTGGAGTTGGTTTCATGGGAGATGGGTCTTGGAGGGGAGGATGCTCCTGAAACTGGGGAGCATCCCGGACAATACAGCTCACCCCCTCCATGACACACTGGTCAACCTGAGGAGCACCTTCAGCAACAGACTGGTTCCACCAAGATGCAGGACAGAACGCCACAGGAGATCCTTCTTCCCTGTGGCTATCAAACTGTACAAACATAGAAACATCGAAAATAGGTGCAGGAGTAGGCCATTCAGCCCTTCGAATCTGCACCGCCATTCAATACGCTCATGGCTGATCATCCAACTCGGTATCCTGTACCTGCCTTCTCTCCATACCCTCTGATCCCACAAGGGCCACATCTAACTCCCTCTTAAATATAGCCAATCAACTGGCCTCAACTACCTTCTGTGGCAGAGAATTCCACAGATTCACCACTCTCTGTGTGAAAAATGTTCGGACCACAGCCCGGACCATCACACAAACCAACTTTCCTTCTATCGACTCCGTCTACACCTCACGCTGCCTCGGCAAGGCCAGCAGCATCATCAAGGATCAGTCACTCCCTCTTCTCCCCTCTCCCATCGGGCAAGAGGCACAGAAGTGTGAAAACGCACACCTCTAGATTCAGGTAGACAAAAATGCTGGAGAAACTCAGCGGGTGCGGCAGCATCTATGGAGCGAAGGAAATAGGCAACGTTTCGCCCCGAAACGTTGCTTATTTCCACCGCCCAAAACGTTGCCTATTTCCTTCGCTCCATAGATGCTGCTGCACCCGCTGAGTTTCTCCAGTATTTTTGTCTACCTTCGATTTTCCAGCATCTGCAGTTCCTTCTTAAACCTCTAGATTCAGGGACAGTTTCTTCCCAGCTGTTTCAGGCAACTGAATCATCCTACCACAGCCAGAGAGCGGTGCTGAACTACTATCTACTTCTTTGGTGACCCTCGGACTATCCTTGATTGGAGTTTGCTGGCTTCACCTTGTACTAAACGTTATTCCCTTATCATGTATCTATACGTTGTAAATGGCTGGATTGTAATCATGTGTTGTCTTTCCGCTGGCTGGATAGCATGCAACAAAAGCTTTTCACTGTACCTCGGTACACGTGACAATAAACTAAACTGAACCCAGTTCCCATCTGCTGTGTAGCATGTGCATAGGTATGTCTTACACGGTAAGATCCCACAGCAAGCAAGGTGATGAGAACCAGATAACCTGTTTGTGTAGGAAGGAACTGCAGATGCTGGTTTAAACTGAAGATAGACACAAAAAGCTGGAGCAACTCAGTGGGACAGGCAGCATCTCTAGAGAGAAGGAACGGGTGACGTTTCGGGTCGAGCCCCTTCTTCAGACCTATTTATCGGGTGGAGATTGCAACCTTCACGTGGTCCACCCTGTTTCAACGAATGCAATCAACCTGGCGTGCACAAACAGAAGATCAAACAGAACAAGTTTTCTGACAACTTTATGCTGTCCACGCCATATTAAAGAAGAAGAAGAAGACCTGTTTATTTGAGTTGCAAATATTAGCCACAAATATTGTTCACGGGATCTTTTTGATTCATTTGTGTGAGCAGATATGAATGTTATGTTCAATTCGAAGGACTGGTAAAACCACATCTGAGTTTCCCCAGAGTATGTTCAGGTCTGACGAAGCAATGGACATCAACACCTCACCAAGTGCGTAACATCTTTAGCAAACTAAACCATTTCCAGGCCACAACACTCTGCTATTTCCTGTTAATTGATCAATTGACTGTAAAACCCACCAATATATTACGCAGTGTACTCATCTCACTCAGTCTCTAATCAAATCATCTCTCCACCACCAATAACCACACACCTCCAGGGACAAACAACACATCGTGTTTCTGCAGCACCTGGAATGGCTCAATTCATCGAGCTACGTGAGATATGAGATATGAGCGGTGCTGGCTCGAAGGGCCGAATGGCCTCCTCCTGCACCTATTTGCTATATTTTTCTATGAGAACTGAATACAGGAAATGCTGGAAAAGCTCAGTTGGTCCGGCAGTATCTGTGGAGAGAGAAACACCCAGTGTCAGTGTATCAGTGTATCAGATCTGAGCGCCCCCCCTTTCTCCAGAGATGCTGCCTGACCCCCTTCACCTTACACCTATGCCCTCTGGTTCTCGATTCCCCGATTGTATACTCCAAGAGTAAAAGAAAATCAAATGAAACCTGCAGATGCTGGAAATCTGAAATAAAGCTGGAGAACGCAGGAAAGACTCAGCAGGTCGGGCAGCACCTGTGGAGAGAGAATTGGTGAGGTTTCAGATTGATGACCCTTTGTCAGAGCTGCGGTCGAACCATGAGCTCTTTCTCCCTCCCGAGATGCTGCCTGGCTGGATGCATTTTTCCAGCATATTCCACGGGCTGTGAGTGCGTTGGTCAGGTTGTTTGGCCCTTTGGTGTTTACTTGTGTTACCCAGAAAACCCCCAATGCGGGGAACGTGACCATGTTTCTGAACGTCTCTCTGGTCTTGAAACGACATCCTTGGGGCGGTGGAGCGCCAGAGACCCGGGTTCCATCCTGACTATGGGTGCTGTGTGTACGGTGGTACACAAAAAATGCTGGAGAAACTCAGCAGGTGCAGCAGCATCTATGGAGCGAAGGAAATAGGCAACGTTTTGTAAGGCTGACCAGCCTGTTAGTTTCCTGGTTTATCCCCAGTGCTCTTTTCACCCTTTCTTTCCGATGTTCTTTCACACCGACCTCTTTGACCGTGCCTTCCTGTTGAATGTCCCCCGCTGCCCAGGGGGCTCACGTTACCATCAATGCCCGAGCTGATGAGGATGTGGAGCCAGACGAGATCATCGCGAAGGTTGCCAAGGCCTCCGGTGCCAACTACAACTTCCACAAGGAGAGCTCCCGCTACCAAGATACCAACCCGCAGGGACCTGTGGTGAGTCAGCCCTCAGCCTCTTGAAGCACTCTGCACAACCCGACCTACAGCCCGACCTCAGCATCGATCTGCTGCGGACTTTGGACTGGTTGCATTGTGTGCTTTGCTTTGCACTATTATCATCTGGCTACCGAGTATACACAAAAATGCTGGAGAAACTCAGCGGGTGCAGCAGCATCTATGGAGCGAAGGAAATAGGCAACGTTTTGTAAGGCTGACCAGCCTGTTAGTTTCCTGGTTTATCCCCAGTGCTCTTTTCACCCTTTCTTTCCGATGTTCTTTCACACCGACCTCTTTGACCGTGCCTTCCTGTTGAATGTCCCCCGCTGCCCAGGGGGCTCACGTTACCATCAATGCCCGAGCTGATGAGGATGTGGAGCCAGACGAGATCATCGCGAAGGTTGCCAAGGCCTCCGGTGCCAACTACAACTTCCACAAGGAGAGCTCCCGCTACCAAGATACCAACCCGCAGGGACCTGTGGTGAGTCAGCCCTCAGCCTCTTGAAGCACTCTGCACAACCCGACCTACAGCCCGACCTCAGCATCGATCTGCTGCGGACTTTGGACTGGTTGCATTGTGTGCTTTGCTTTGCACTATTATCATCTGGCTACCGAGTATACACAAAAATGCTGGAGAAACTCAGCGGGTGCAGCAGCATCTATGGAGCGAAGGAAATAGGCAACGTTTCGGGCCAAAACCCGGAAGGGTTTTGGCCCGAAACGTTGCCTATTTCCACCGCCCGAAACGTTGCCTATTTCCTTCGCTCCATAAATGCTGCTGCACCCGCTGAGTTTCCCCAGCATTTTTGTCTACCTTCGATTTTCCAGCATCTGCAGTTAACCGTATAACCATATAACAATTACAGCACGGAAACAGGCCTTCTCGGCCCTTCCAGTCCGTGCCGACCATTTATTTTCCCCTAGTCCCATCTACCTGCACTCAGACCATACCCCTCCATTCCCATCCCGTTCATATACCTATCCACTTTACTTTTAAATGTTAAAATCGATCCTGCCTCCACCACTTCTGCAGGAAGATCATTCCACACAGCCACCACTCTCTGAGTAAAGAAGTTCCCCCTCATGTTACCCCTAAACTTCTGTCCCTTAATTCTCATGTCATGCCCTCTTGTTTGAATCTTCCCTACCCTCAATGGGAAAAGCTTATCCACGTCAACTCTGTCTATCCCTTTCATCATTTTAAAGACCTCAATCAAGTCCCCCCTTAACCTTCTGCGCTCCAAAGATTAAAGACCTAACTTGTTCAACCTTTCTCTGTAACTTAGTTGCTGGAACCCAGGCAACATTCTAGTAAATCTCCTCTGTACTCTCTCTATTTTGTTGACATCCTTCCTATAATTAGACGACCAAAATTGTACACCATACTTCAGAATTGGTCTTACCAATGCCTTGTACAATTTTACAAGGCAAGTTCCTTCTTGAACACTGTGTGTACGGAGTTTGTACGTTCTCCCCATGACCCGCGTGGGTTTTCCCCAGGTGCTCCAGGTTCCTCCCACACTCCAAAGATGTAGATTAATTGGCTTTGGTAAAAATTGTAAATTGTCCCTTGTGTGTGTTGGGTAGAGCTAGAGTATGGGGATCGCTGGTTGGCGCGGACTCGGTGGGACGAAGGGCCTGTTTCCGCGCTGTATCTCTGAACCAAACTAAACTAAACCAAACTTAAGGATGAAAATATCCCATCTGGTGCCCTGCCCTTCATTGGTTGATAAAAATACACCTCATGAACACATGGACTCTTGCTCCTGAACACATCATCAGTGATGTAACCTGGAGTCATTGTGTGTTTCGGGTCTTTCAACATCACACACCCTCGCCCAGGCGACCCAGCCGTGGTTGATCAGACCATCACTTGGTTGAGGTGGCATTCGCTCCTCCCCATGGACCTCCTCTCCTGATCCAGAGCCATCTCGAGGCTTTCTCCGCTGACTCTGTGGTGTTCTTGATGGCTCTTCTCTCCTCCATTCCGTTGAAGCCCAGTGCGCTCAAGGCTTTGTAGAGCGATTGCCCTGCAAAACCTCTGCAGCCAACCTCGATGGGCCTTGATACACCTTGCCTCCCAGCCCTGCTTATGACCAGCTCTTCATACTTGGTCATCTTCCTCTCCTCCAGACGGTCCTCCCATGGCACAGTCAGTTCCAACAAGACGATGTTTTTAGTCGCCTCTGAGACCCGGAGGATGTCTGGCCTCAGGGTGGTCGTGGCAATGCGCTGCGGGAACTCCAGCTGTTTCACCAGGTCGACAGAAAGCTGCCAGTCCTGCGCTGTCGCCAGGATTCCTGACTGCTGTGGAAAGCTATTGAGTACAATAGTTGGGGCATCATGATGCAGGTATACAAGTAATTTGTGAGACTATGCATGGAGTATTGGGTGATACTCCCGGTCGCCCAGCTATAGGGAGGATGGCATTACGTTAGAAACGGTGCAGAAGAGATTCACCAGGACGTTTTCCTGGGTTAGGGGGCTTGAGGTATAAGGAATGAATGAATGAATAGGTTTGTTGGTCAAGTGTGTTCACATACAAGGAATTTGCCTTGGTGCTCCGCTCGCAAGTAACAACACGACATACAGTAAACAATTAAGAATAAAACATAAAATATGAAAACATTATAGTTTAAACATGTGGATGCAATAACATACCAGAGCAAAAGGAGTTTACAGACTTTTGGTTGTTGAGTGGAGCTACTGCTCATGTTTTTATGTCTGGCTGTGGTGCTTTGACAGTCCGGAGAGGTTGGACAGGCTGGGACTTTTTCTTTGGAGTGCAGGAAGCTGTTGGGTGACCTTATTGAGTCAAGTCAAAAAGTCAAGTCAAACAAACTTTATTGTCATTTAGAAATACATTGATATATGCAGTTCCAAACGAAATTACGTTGCATTTGGCTCCCTGTGCAACACGATAAATTAACAGAAGGATAGACATGGATAAAATGGATAAAAAGGATAAATGGATAAATAGACACTAGTGGCAGCCCATTACATGGCATTCAGGAGTCTGATGGCTCGTGGGAAGAAGCTGTTGCAGAACCTTGACGTTCTGCTCCTTATGCTGCGATATCTTTTTCCCGAGGGCAGCAGAGTGAACAGTCCGTGATGGAGATGTGTGGGGTCTTTTATAATACTGCTGGCCTTAGACACGCAACGTTTGGTCGCAATATCCCCGATTGAGGGGAGAGAGGTCCCGATGATTTTTTCCGCTGTCCTCACCACTCTCTGCACAGACTTCCAGTCGGAGGCTCTACAGTCCCCAAACCAGACAGAGATACAGCTGGTCAGAGGTGTACAAGATCATGAGGAGCACGGATAAGGGAATGTTCACAGCCTTATTCCCATAATAGAGGATTCTCAGACTAGAGGACATACATGTAGCCTTAAGATGAGAGGGGCGAGATTTAAAAGGGACCTCACACTCGGAGGTAAGTCGTATCTGGTATGAGCTGCCACAGGAGGCTATAGCATTGGATACAATAATGACTTTTAAAGGACATTAGTACATATATATACGTATAAATAGATAGAAATAGCCAAATACAGGCAAATGGGACTAGCCCGGTATGATAGACAGGGTGGGCCGAATGGCCTGTTTTGATCCGTATAGCTGTATGGCATCTATGCCAAATAAGCCTGGTGTAATAGAATATTTCTCAAAAGATAGGGCTTAATATTCCATTGATAACAAAAATAACAAACGGAAGTGAAAGAAGCGGATGTAATAGTGTTACATTAATGCTTAGTCATTTCGAAAGAGGTTTTCGCAATATTGAGGTCGGTTTACTGTGGATGCTATCTGCTCATTCTGCTGTCAATAAAATGTCTTTGGCACTCGAAAATGCCACACTCTCCCACGTAAGTTTCAGTTTTACTTTGTAAAGTCTGGTTTGTGAACTTCGCCGCTCCATGCGGCGCGCAGCCAGAGCGGGCTGTTGCAGAGAATGAATCACAAATTTCGTTCGTAAGTGAGAGAGCGACCAGAAAAAGGTACGACTCTTTGGGCGACTGCTCGCCACCAAGCAGGCGTCACCCCACGACCTTTTTCTGGTCGCCGCTGGATTTTCAACAATTTTTAAAATTTTCGGCCACCTGCTGCGACTGTGACGGGTGCCGGCAAGTCGCCGAAAAAATTGGGTAAGTGGGACAGGCCCTTTAATACTCCAAATACAAGGAGCACCTTGGAACCAATACGTGGGAATACTGAAGATAGACATAAAAAGCAGGAATAACTCAGCATTTCTGGAGAAAAGCTGCCTGGCTCAAGAGTCAAAAGTGTTTTATTGTCATGTGTCCCACATAGAACAATGAAATCTTTGACTTGCTGCAGCATAACAGAATATGAGAGAAAATAAAAGTTCAGTGTGTATTTATATACATACTCACAATATATATGTATATATACACATACACTACCCTAGCCGCTGAGTTACTTCAGCTTTTTGTGTCCATCTTTGGTTTAAACCAGCATATGCGGTTCTTTCCTGCACCACCATCTGCAGGTTCCCCATGAGCAAGTCCTCCACCGTTCAGTCCTTCCTTGTGGTTGTGTCAACTCATGGAACTCCCTCCCTTCATCGGAAGCTCTGCTGACATTTGTGGCTGAGCTGTGGGATTGCCGGCTGGCCCAGTGGTTAATATCATAAAGCGGCAAGAGTGAGAGTCAGGCTGGAATCTGAGGCTTGGAGTCTGAGGGTTTTATACAGAAACCCAGGAACGACTAACAGATCGGAATCAAATCAAGGGATACAGTGGATTTAGAGTATCGGGCAGCCAGGAGTGAGTCAAAGGCTTGAATCTAATCTTGCACAGGTTTATACAGAGTCGGCGAAGTTTCGGATCTCGACTCTGCCACCACCGCCTTCATTTACCACCTAAGCCTCTTATAATTTTATACACCTATCAGGTCTCGTTGCAAACTCTGGCGACCACAGATAACAATACTCCAAACGTGGCCATAACAAAAATTTTATAAATCTGGATCACGACTCTTGCACTCAAAGACCCATCCTGTGAAAGCAAGCAACCATACCATGTGCCTCCTTTACCATTTATATACTTGCGTTGCCACTCGCAGGGAGTTAAGGACTTGGACCCTGGGATCCTTCTGTACATCTTTGCACAATATTCTTTGCACAAATTGGTTTGCACAACTCTGCACAAGTTTATTTGCACAAGGTAGACAAATATGCTGGAGAAACTCGGCGGGTGAGGCAGCATCTGTGGAGCGAAGGAGATGGGCAACGTTGCACAACGTTTATTAGCACAAGGGTACACAAAAATGCTGGAGAAACTCGGCGGGTGAGGCAGCATCTGTGGAGCGAAGGAGATAGGCGATGTTTCAGGCCGAAATCCTTTTTATTTGCACAACTTTGTACAAGTTGCTTTGCACAACTTTGCACGAGTGGCTTTACACAACTTTGTACAAGTTGCTTTGCACAACTTTGCACGAGTGGCTTTACACAACTTTGTACAAGTTGCTTTGCACAACTTTGCACGAGTGGCTTTACACAACTTTGTACAAGTTGCTTTGCACAACTTTGCACGAGTGGCTTTGCACAACTTTTTAGTAAATGTCTGACTGGGCGAGGTCACGATTATGGGATTACAGCGAGGGGGCGGGGCTAACAAGAGGGGCGGGGCAGTAGCTAAGGGGCGTGGCTAGTCGGAGGGGCGTGACTAAAATAAGTGGAGGGGCGTGACTGGCGATGATGGGCGTGGCTATCCGGATGGGCGGGTCTAACTAGCTGGAGTGGCGGGGCTGGAGAATAGGGGCGTGGCTAGCAGGGGGCGTGACTGGCGACGAGGGTCGGGGCTATATGGAGGGGCGGGGCTAGCGGCGATGAGGGGGCGGGACTGGCGGTGAGGGGCGGGCTGGCGGTGATGGGGGCGGGGCTGGCGATGATGGGGGCGGGGCTGGCGATGGGGGGCGGGGCTCGCGGTGAGGGGGCGGGGCTGGCGGTCAGGGGCGGGGCTGGCGATGGGGGGCGGGGCTGGCGATGGGGGGCGGGCTGGCGGTGATGGGTGCGGGGCTGGCGGTGATGGGTGCGGGGCTGGTGATGGGGGCGGGGCTGGTGATGGGGGCGGGCTAGCGATGGGGGGGCGTGGTTGTCCGGAGGGGGCGGGGCTGTGGGGGGCGGGTTGTCCGTTGGGCCGTTGCTGCAGCGCGCGCTCCGCCGGCAGCTTTGGCGTCGAGTGCGGACGGACAGACGGGCGGGATCCAGCTCCATGTGGGCTTGTACAGGTGAGTGAGTGAGGGCAGAGGGCGGGCAACGTCAAGTTAAGGTCATGTGTGTGTGTGTGGCACTCTGTATGTGTGATACTGTGTGTACATGTGTGTGACGCGAGAGGGATTGTGTGTGTGTTAGTGTGTGAGAAAGGAGCACTTCGTGTGTGTGTGAGACACTGAGTGTGTGTGAGGGAAA
>CAUPSL010000507.1:0-32561 GCA_963514005.1 Raja brachyura
GGTCTCTGGAACTCTCTGCCACAGAGGGTAGTTGAGGCCAGTTCATTGGCTATATTTAAGAGGGAGTTAGATGTGGCCCTTGTGGCTAAGGGGATCAGGGGGTATGGAGAGAAGGCAGGTACGGGATACTGAGTTGGATGATCAGCCATGATCATATTGAATGGCGGTGCAGGCTCGAAGGGCCAAATGGCCTCTACTCCTGCACCTAATTTCTATGTTTCTACTTGTCGGAAGGAACTGCAGATGCTGGTTTAAACCGAAGACAGACACAAGAAGCTGGAGTATAAAGGGCCTGTCCCACTTACGTGATCTTTTCGGCAACTTGCCGCGCCCGCCACAGTCGCAGCTGGTGGCCGTAAACTTTTCAACATGTTGAAAATCCATGTTGACCCCAGCCACTCGGTCTCCCTTCCGTCTCAACCCCATTCTCATGCCTTCACCCCATAACCCCTGACACCCGTGCTAGTCAAGTCTGAACAAGGGAATTGACCCGAAACGTCACCCAATCCGTCTCTCCAGAGACGCTGCCCGTCCCGCTGAGTTACTCCAGCATTTAGTGTCTATCTTCGGTTTAAACCAGCATCTGCAGTTCCATCCTACGCAAAATGATTCACTCACTGAACAGCTTTGAAGTGCAGCGATTGTTATTCTTTCGGCAAATGATGTGCCTGCACAACGGACAATGAGTGAAGATCAGTTAATCCCTTCTGGATGGTGCTGAGCTGGGGAGGGATTGTTGCTGAGATCACGTGGTCTATCTGACTGCCAAAGAACTTGAATCAGCCACTCAACGCACAAAACTATCAGACCTGACCCGGAATTCATTCCAACCGGCCAATGCAAGAATGCCAGTCGCCTTTTGACCTGGAGATGGACCCAAAATGTTGGAGTAACTCAACGGATCAGGCAGCATCTCTGGAGAACGTGGATAGGCGATGTTCTGGGTCGAGACCCGTCCTGAAACGTCACCTACCCCCATGTTCCCCGCAGATGCTGCCTGGGCCCGATGAGTTACTCCAGCACTTTGGATCCATCTCTGGTAGAACCTAGTATCTGCAGTTCCCTCGTTATCACCTTTTGACATTTCGGGGTCAGAACCCTTCTTCGGAGAGGAGGGGAAAGGTCGGAGCAAAACCAGATGACCAAGGAAGAGTGGGGCCCATAATGGCCCATTGTGAGGGCTAGTCTGAGGAAGGGCCTCCACCCAAAACATCACCCATCTTGTACCTCCAGAGACGCTGCCTGACCCGTTGAGTCACTCCAGCACTTTGTGATTATCTTCAGTATCAACTGGCATCTGCGGTTCTTTTCCACACATAGAACTAAGTGTGAATGGGTGGATCGAAAGGTTGTGTAGACTCGATGGGCTGAAGGGCCTCTTCCTGGCTCCATCCTTCTATACAGGTGTAGTCTATGTGATGTTTCTCTAGTTCCCTCCCCTCTGAAGAAGGGTTCCAACCCCAAAATGGCAAGACTCAACTGAACTACTATCCACCGGATCGGGGACCCCTCGGACTATCCTTGATCGGGCCTCACTGCCTCTGCCTTGCATTAAACATTATTTGCTAGACGTGCACCAGTCCTCTGTGGACGGCTCGGTTGTAATCGTGTGTTGTCCGTCCGTTGACTGGTCAGCGGGCAACAAAGAGCTTTTCACCGCAGCTCGGGACACGGGACAATAAGGAGTTCCAGGTGTCAACGTCTCTACATCGGGGAGGCCAAGCGCAGGCTGGGCGATCGCTAAACCCAACACCCCCCCCCCCGCTCAGTCCCACCTGATGTCCCGTTGGCTCCGCACTTTAACTCCCCCCCTCCCATTCCCAATCTGACCTCTCTGTCCTGGGCCCCCTCCATTGTCAGAGTGAGGCCCAGCGCAGATTGGAGGAACAGCGTCTCATATTTTGCTTGGGTAGTTGACACCCCAGCGGTGTGAACATTGACTTCTCTAACTTCAGGTACAACCTTGCTTTCTCTCTCCATCCCCCTCCCCAGTTTTCCCACCAGTCTTTACTGTCTCTGCCTACATTCTATCTCTGTCCCACACCCTCCCCTGACATCGGTCTGGAGAAGGGTCTCGACCCGAAACGTCGCCCATTCCTTCTCTCCAGAGGCGCTGCCCGTCCCGCTGAGTTACTCCAGCACTTTGTGTCTACCTTCCATTTAAACCAGCATCTGCAGTTCTTTCTTACACAATAAACTAGAAGGTAGACACAAAATGCTGGAGTAACTCAGCAGGACAGGCAGCATCTCTGGAGGGAAGGAATGGGTGACGTTTTGGGTCGAGACCCTTCTCCAGACCTGAGAATGGGATGCAGGGGAGTGGGCAGCACAGGTGGTAGGGCCAGGGACTGGGGGGTGGGTCCCACCTGCCCGCCCACCCTCGCTCCTGGCTCCGGCCTCGGTGATGAAAGGGTTAAGGTGTGTGTGTGTGTGGCCATTTCTCTGGAGTGTTCCTGCCCAGGGGCCGTGTGCCCCGGTTGGTGAATGCACGGTTGTGTGCGTGTGTGTGTGTGCGTGTGCGTGTGTGTGTGTGTGTGCGCGTGTGCGTGTGTGTGTGTGTGTGAGTGTGAGTGTGTGTGTGTGTGTGTGTGTGTGTGAGTGTGAGTGTGTGTGTGTGCCGGTGTGGGCAAGTTGTGCCGATCGGCCTGTGTGTGTGTGTGCGTGTGCGTGTGTGTGTGTGTATGTGTGTGTGCGTGTGTGTGTGCATGTGTGTGCGTGTGCGTGTGTGTGCGTGTGCGTGTGTGTGTGCGTGTGTGTGTGTGTGTGTTTAGCTGAGCCAGCACGCTGGGCTGACCACCGCTGCCACGCTCTGTGATGCTGCTTCCCACAGCACGGGCAGGAAGGTCGGGTCAAACAATGACCGGGGGCCCTGCTCATTGTGGCCACGCGGTGTGGAATATCCTGAAGATAGACCCACAGCGCTGGAGTAACTCAGCGGGTCACACAGCGTTGCTGGAGAGAAGGGACGGGTGACGTTTGTGTTTAAGACAATAACCATATAACAATTACAGCACGGAAACAGGCCTTCTCGGCCCTTCCAGTCCGTGCCGACCATTTATTTTCCCCTAGTCCCATCTACCTGCACTCAGACCATACCCCTCCATTCCCTTCCCGTCCATATACCTATCCACTTCACTTTTAAATGTTAAAATCGATCCTGCCTCCACCACTTCTGCAGGAAGATCATTCCACACAGCCACCACTCTCTGAGTAAAGAAGTTCCCCCTCATGTTACTCCTAAACTTCTGTCCCTTAATTCCCATGTCATGCCCTCCTGTTTGAATCTTCCCTACCCTCAATGGGAAAAGCTTATCCACGTCAACTCTGTCTATCCCTTTCATCATTTTAAAGACCTCAATCAAGTCCCCCCTTAACCTTCTGCGCTCCAAAGAACAAAGACTAACGTCACCACCAGGTCCCCACTCCCTGGTCTTTACTGCACCACCTTGTTTGTGTCCGCCTTCGATTTAAACCACATCGCAGTTCCGTCTCACACACGTTCAGTTTAGAGATCCAGCGCGGAAACTGGCCCTTCAGCCCACCGAGTCCGCGCCGTCCAGCGATCCCCGCACGCTAACACCGGCCTCCCCACACACTCACACACACACACACACACACACACTAGGGATAATTTACACTTATACCAAGCCAATTCATCTACAAACCTTCAGAGTTTGGGAGGAGACCGGAGCACCCGGAGAAAACCCACGTGGTCACGGGGAGAAGGAGCAGCAATCCCCGCACGCTAACACTATCCTACACACACTCGGCACCAGCCGAGGCGATTCACCTACAAACCTGTACGTCTTTGGAGTGTGGGGAGGAAACCGAAGATCTCGGAGAAAACCCACGCAGGTCACGGGGAGAACGTGCAAACTCCGTACAGACCGCGCCCGTAGTCGGGCTCGAACCCGGATCTCTGTCGCTGTGAGGCAGCAACTCTACCGCTGCGACCCTGTGATGCCCCGTGGAATATTCTGTTCATTATCTCTCTGTCCACCCCACTATGTCACAAATCATGTGGCTACATCTCTCTAGCTCAGCAGTTCTCTCTCTCTCCCTCCCCCCCTCTCTCTGTCTCTCTCTCTCTCTCTCTCTCTCTCGCTCTTTCTCTCCCTCTCTCTCTTTCTCTATCTTTCTCTCTCTCTCTCTCTTTCTCCTCCACTCAGCTATTTCACGCCACCCATTCCTTCTCTCCAGAGATGCTGCCTGACCCGCAGAGTTACTCCAGCACAATGTGTATTCCCCGACCAAGCTTGCCCCTGGCTGTATCAGGTCCGACTTGAGACCTGTTATGTTTAGGCTTCACTTTAAAGCCACAGCGTGGAACCAGGCCGTTCGTCCCACCGGGTCCGTGCCGACCAGCGATCCCCGTACACTAGCACTATCCTGCACATTAGGGATAATTTACCATTTTCCCAGAGCTGATTAACCTACAAACCCGCACGTGTTTGGAGTGTGGGAGGAAACCGGACCACCCGGAGAAACCCCCGCAGGCACAGAGACACCCGTGGTCAGGATCGAACCCCGGTCTCGGGCGCTGTGAGGCAGAAACTCCACCGCCGCGCCCACCATTCTTTATTGGTGAAATAAAAACCTGTGTAATCTCAACCCGTGTGTTTACAGTAGATCACGGGGACAGAGCGTGATCAAAAAACAACCTTGTGAATGTTCACAGTCACGAGGAACTGCAGGAGGTGGTTTACAAAAAAAAAAAGCACAGAGTGCTGGAGTAACTCAGTGGGCCAGGCAGCATCTCTGGAGAACGTGGATGGCTGACGTTTCGGGTCGAGACCCTTCCACGGGACGTTTATTTACAAATGGCCACGCTGCCCAGGACGGTGGCTGCCTAGACAATAGACAACAGGTGCAGGAGGAGGCCATTCGGCCCTTCGAGCCAGCACCGTCATTCACTGTGATCATGGCTGATCATCCCCAATCAGTACCCCGTTCCTGCCTTCTCCCCATATCCCCTGACTCCGCTATCTTTAACTCTATCCAACTCTCTCTTGAAAGCACCCAGAGAATTGGCCTCAGTAACTGCCTTCCACAGATTCACAACTCACTGGGTGAAAAAGTGTTTCCTCGTCTCCGTTCTAAATGGCTTACTCCTAATTCTTAAACTGTGGCCCCTGGTTCTGGTCTCCCCGAACATCGGGAACATGTTTCCTGCCTCTAGCGTGTCCAAACCCTTATAATAGTCTTATATGTTTCATCAAGATCCCCTCTCATCCTTCTAAACTCCAGAGTGTACAAGCCCAGCCGCTCCATTCTATCAACATACGACAGTCCCGCCATCCCGGGGAATTAACCTGGTGATCTTGGTTTATGGAGGCAGGAGACACAGGAAGCCACGGATGCTGTAACCCTGAGGTAAAGAGGGTCTAGAATCAGTCTGAAGAAAACATAGAAACATAGAAATTAGGTGCAGGAGTAGAGGCCATTCGGCCCTTCGAGCCTGCACCGTCATTCAATATGATCATGTCTGATCATCCAACTCAGTATCCCGTACCTGCCTTCTCTCCATACCCCCTGATCCCCTTAGCCACAAGGGCCACATCTAACTCCCTCTTAAATTTGGCCAATGAACTGATCTCAACTACCCTCTGTGGCAGAGAGTTCCAGAGACCCACCACTCTCTGTGTGAAAAAAGTCCTCTCATCTCGGTCCTAAAGGATTTCCCCCTTATCCTTAAGCTGTGACCCCTTGTCCTGGACACCCCAACATCGGGAACAATCTTCCTGCATCTAGCCTGTCCAACCCCTTAAGAATTTTGTAAGTTTCTATAAGAAGGGCCCGACCTCTGTACACTTCCCTCCACAGATGCTGCCTGACCCCAAAACCTTTTTGTTCTAACAAGATGACTTGGATCATCATTAGAAAGATTCTTGTTACCCGGGATAATATCAGATGAGGTCCCACAGGTTAGTGATGCCTTTGATCACAGGATCATTGCAAGCCGTGACCCCACTTTAAGTGACTGCTCGCTCCCTTTGATCTGGTATTTTGTTGGTTCACGAGCTTGATCAATGGTGTTTGATCATTAATGTTTTATGATTATTAATGTTTAGTGTTCTCTGAGTCATCCGTAACTGTCACCGTACGTCATGTTGTTACTTGTGGGCGGAGCACCAGGGCAAATTCCTTGTATGTGAACACTTGGCCAATAAACTTACTTACTTACTTTTATACAGTTTTCAGTTTAGTTTATTGCCACGTGTACTGAGGTACGGTGAAAAGCTTTTTGTCGCCCGCTAACGGGCCAGTGGAAAGACGATGATTACGTGATTACAGTCGAGCCGTCCACAGTGGACAGATACATGATAAGGGAATAACGTTTAGTGCAAGGTGAAGCCAGTAAAGTCCGATCAAGGATAGTCCGAGGGTCTCCAATGAGGTGGTTAGTAGTTCAGGACCGCTCTCTGGTTGTGGTTCAGTTGCCTGGTAACAGCCGGGAAGAAACTGTCCCTGAATCTGGAGCTGTGCCTTTTCACACGTCCGTACCTTTAAATGGTGCGTCAGTATTGGCAGGTCAGACCACAACTGGGGCATGACAATACACAATAGACAATAGGTGCAGGAATAGGCCATTCGGCCCTTCGAGCCAGCACCACCATTCAACGTGATCATGGCTGATCATCCACAATCAGTACCCCGTTCCTGCCTTCTCCCCAAATCCCCTGACTCCGCTATCTTTAACTCTATCCAACTCTCTCTTGAAAGCACCCAGAGAATTGGCCTCAGTAACTGCCTTCCACAGATTCACAACTCACTGGGTGAAACAGTTCTTCCTCATCTCCGTTCTAAATGGCTTACCCCTTATTCTTAAACTGTGGCCCCTGGTTCTGGTCTCCCCGAACATCGGGAACATGTTTCCTGCCTCTAGCGTGTCCAAACCCTTATAATAGTCTTATATGTTTCATCAAGATATCCTCTCATCCTTCTAAACTCCAGAGTGTACAAGCCCAGCCGCTCCATTCTATCAACATACGACAGTCCCGCCATCCCGGGGAATTAACCTGGTGATCTTGGTTTATGGAGGCAGGAGACACAGGAAGCCACGGATGCTGTAACCCTGAGGTAAAGAGGGTCTAGAATCAGTCTGAAGAAAACATAGAAACATAGAAATTAGGTGCAGGAGTAGAGGCCATTCGGCCCTTCGAGCCTGCACCGCCATTCAATATGATCATGGCTGATCATCCAACTCAGTATCCCGTACCTGCCTTCTCTCCATACCCTCTGATCCCCTTAGCCACAAGGGCCACATCTAACTCCCTCTTAAATATAGCCAACGAACTGGCCTCAACTACCCTCTGTGGCAGAGAGTTCCAGAGACCCACCACTCTCTGTGTGAAAAAATTCCTTCTCATCTCGGTCCTAAAGGATTTCCCCCTTATCCTTAAGCTGTGACCCCTTGTCCTGGACCCCCCCAACATCGGGAACAATCTTCCTGCATCTAGCCTGTCCAACCCCTTAAGAATTTTGTAAGTTTCTATAAGAAGGGCCCGACCTCTGTACACTTCCCTCCACAGATGCTGCCTGGCCCCAAAACCTTTTTGTTCTAACAAGATGACTTGGATCATCATTAGAAAGATTCTTGTTACCCGGGATAATATCAGATGAGGTCCCACAGGTTAGTGATGCCTTTGATCACAGGATCATTGCAAGCCGTGACCCCACTTTAAGTGACTGCTCGCTCCCTTTGATCTGGTATTTTGTTGGTTCACGAGCTTGATCAATGGTGTTTGATCATTAATGTTTTATGATTATTAATGTTTAGTGTTCTCTGAGTCATCCGTAACTGTCACCGTATGTCATGTTGTTACTTGTGGGTGGAGCACCAGGGCAAATTCCTTGTATGTGAATACTTGGCCAATAAACTTACTTACTTACTTTTAACTTTGCCCCAACACTAAACCGTGTTTAATTCTAAACTAGTTTCTCATTGAAAAGCAGTGACATCATTCTGAATCCTGTATTATTTTCTGACCTACGGGCTGATTCGAAGGTATGATCTCGCTCCTTGCCGCAGACGGCCGTCGGGGCCATTGGGTATTTTTAAGTTTTTAGTTCCAGTTTTGGAGGTACAGCGAGGAACCGGGCCCTTCCGCGCTGACCCGTGTTCCCACGCGCACTGACACTAAGCAACCAACGCACTCGGGACAGTTTAAACCTCGACCGAGCTTTTGGAGTGAGATAGGAAGCTGCAGTGCCCGGAGGAAACCCATGCAGGACATGGGGGGGACGTGCAAACTCCATAAAGACAGCACCCGTGGTCGGATTCGAACCCGGGTCCCGAACCCGGAGTTTGAACGTTCTCCCTGGGACCACGTGGGATTTCTCCGGGCGCTCCGGTTTCCTCCTGATTCCAAATACGTGCAGGTTTGTAGGTTAATTGGCTTCTATAACTTGTCCCTAGTGACAATAGATAATAGTTACAGGAGTAGGCCATTCGGCCCTTCGAGCCAGCACCGCCATTCAATGTGATCATGGCTGATCGTCCCCAATCAGTACCCCGTTCCTGCCTTCTCCCCACATCCCTTAACTCCACTACCCCTAAGAGCCCTATCCAGCTCTCTCTTGAAAGTATCCAGAGAACCGGCCTCCACCGCCCTCTGAGGCAGAGAATTCCACAGACTCACCACTCTCTGTGTGAAAAAGTTTTTCCTCATCTCCGTTCTAAACGGCCGACCCCTTATTCTTAAACTGTGTGGCCCCTGGTTCCAGTGTGAGCCGGATAGAACTAGTGTACGGGTACGCGTTGGTCAGCGCGGACCTGGAGGGGGTTATACCGTCCCGTCCGTCGAGGGATTATCTGCCCGGGTTACGTGCAAATCATTTCTCTCCACTGTGCCTTGTATATTTTTACTACTAAATAAACAAAGAGTATTTACACTCTAACCCCTCCAATATTTTCTCATCATAAGACGGCTCTGGGTCTGTGGAAAGACGTGACCTTTGACCGGGCCTTCCTCTTGAGCAGATGGTTTACTTACAGTAAGTTGGGATGGGACAGTCACGACAGCAAAAATAGTTTTAATCGACTTTAGACTTTAGAGATTCAGCGCCCTTTGGCCCCCCGTGTCCGCGCCGACCAGCGATCCCCGCACGCTCGCACTATCCCACACACACTAGGGACAATTTTACAATCTTTACCAAAGCCAATTAGCCTTCAAACATGCGAGTCTTTGGAGTGTGGGAGGAAACCGGAGCATCCGGAGAAAACCCCACGGGAGAACGTGCAAACTCCATACAGGCAGACAGCAGCCGTGGTCAGGGTCGAACCCGGGTCTCTGGCGCTGTGAGGCAGCAACTTTATTCTTAGAAAATTTATAAAAGGACTGGACACGCTAGATGCAGGAAAAATGTTCCCAATGTTGGGCGAGTCCAGAACCAGGGGCCACAGTCTTAGAATAAAGGGGAGGTCATTTGAGACTGAGGTGTGAAAAAACGTTTTCACCCCGAGAGTTGTGAATTTATGGAATTCCCTGCCACAGAGGGCAGTGGAGGCCAAATCACTGGATGGATTTAAGAGAGAGTTAGATACAGCTCTAGGGGCTAGTGGAGTCAAGGGATATGGGGAGAAGGCAGGCACGGGTTATTGATTGGGGACGATCAGCCATGATCACATTGAATGGCGGTGCTGGCTCGAAGGGCCGAATGGCCTCCTCCAGCACCTTTTGTCTATGTTTCTATGTTAATGGAAGGTAGACAAAATTGCTGGAGAACCTCAGCGGGTGCGGCAGCGTCTATGGAGCGAAGGAAATAGGCGACGTTTCGGGGACGAAATCCTAGAGGAAATAGGCAACGTATCGGGGATGAAATCCTAGAGGAAATAGGCGACGTTTCGGGGACCAAATCCTAGAGGAAATAGGCGACGTTTCGGGGACCAAATCCTAGAGGAAATAGGCGACGTTTCGGGGACCAAATCCTGGAGGAAATAGGTAACGTTTCGGGACGAAATCCTAGAGGAAATAGGCAACATTTCGGGGACCAAATCCTAGAGGAAATATGTAACGTTTCGGGACGAAACCCTTCGGGTTTCGGCCCGAAACGTTGCCTATTTCCTTCGCTCCATAGATGCTGCCTCACCCGCTGAGTTTCTCCAGCAATTTTGTCGACCAGCCACCTATTGTCTATGTTTCTATGTAACCCCACTGCCACGCCACCATTGCCGCCCGTATAATTGGTTACGAGCTGTTATGGAATTTGCATTTGGTGGGAAGTCGCGATGCTGTAAGCAAACACACATATCTCTGTCTCGACACAGACTGGTCTCTCGATCTCCCATTCCTAGGGCCCCACGTCAGAGATGTCGGGTAATCCTCAGCCACCTTCCAATGCATGTCAGTGCACACCTAACCTCCAATTTGCCCGTAATTCTGCAATAATTAGCAGCCTTGCTGAGAAAGAGCCACAGACACGGTTAAATGCAGAGATCGGGGCGGAGATGGTGCGGGAATCACATTCCAGAGATTCCATCCTGTACATGGAATCTGAACCAAACTATGGATCAGAGATGGATGGATTCTTGCTCAGTGCGGGTGTCAGGGGATCTGGGGAGACGGCAGGGGAATGGGGTTGGGAGGGAGAGAGATAGATCAGCCATGATTGAATGGCGGAGTAGACTCGATGGGCCGAATGGCCTAATTCTACTCTTATTCCTTATGACCTCATGACCATTTTGGAAAATCTGAACGCCCATTCAGTTCAGTTTAGTTTAGAGATTCAGCATGGAAACAGGCCCTTCACCCATTCACATTAGTTCTATACTATCCCACGAAAACCAGACTGATTCCTGGGATGTCAGGACTCTCATGAACAAAGACTGCATAGACTCGGTTTATACTCTCTAGAGTTTAGGAGATTGAGAGGGGATCTTATAGAAACTTACAAGATTCTTAAGGGGTTGGACAGGCTAGATGCAGGAAGATTGTTCCCGATGTTGGGGAAGTCCAGGACAAGGGGTCACAGCTTAAGGATAAGGGGGAAATCCTTTAGGACCGAGATGAGAAGGACTTTTTTCACACAGAGAGTGGTGGGTCTCTGGAACTCTCTGCCACAGAGGGTAGTTGAGGCCAGTTCATTGGCTATATTTAAGAGGGAGTTAGATGTGGCCCTTGTGGCTAAGGGGATCAGAGGGTATGGAGAGAAGGCAGGTACGGGATACTGAGTTGGATGATCAGCCATGATCATATTGAATGGCGGTGCAGGCTCGAAGGGCCGAATGGCCTACTCCTGCACCTTATTTCTATGTTTCTATGTTCTCATCCTACACACGCAAGGAGCCAGACTACGGTAGTCAGTTAGCACCCGGAGAAAACCCACGCAATCACAGGGAGAACGTGCGAACTCCACACAGTCAGCACCTGTAGTCGGGAACAAATTTGGGTCTCCGGCGCTGTGGGGCAGCTCCACCACGGCGCCACCGTGCTGTCCAGAAATATCGAAAGCATTGGGCTATTATTTACAAGAAATAATATTTGCTAAATCTCTATGAGAAACGAAGGCTGTCTACCATGTGGTCTAATTCAACCAAAACATAGAACGCAGAACATAGGTGCAGGAGGAGGCCATTCGGCCCTTCGAGCCAGCTCCGCCATTCATTGTGATCATGGCTGATCGTCCCCAATCAATAACCCATGCCTGCCTTCTCCCCATATCCCTTGACTCCACTATCCCCTAGAGCTCTATCTAACTCTCTCTTAAATCCATCCACTGACTTGGCCTCCACTGCCCTCTGTGGCAGGGAATTCCACAAATTCACAACTCTCGGGGTGAAAAAGTTTTTTCTCACCTCAGTCTTAAATGACCTCCCCTTTATTCTAAGACTGTGGCCCCTGGTTCTGGACTCGCCCAACATTGGGAACATTTTTCCTGCATCTAGCTTATCCAGTCCTTTTATAATTTTATATGTTTCTATAAGATCCCCCCTTTCCTTGATCATCGTGTGCTTTGATCTGTTGTTTTCACACCTTACCCTTCCATATCTCTACCCTGAGTTCAGGGAATTCCACAAATTCACAACTCTCTGGGTGGAAAGTCCAAGTTAGCTGGCTATGGTTTTGTAGGTTATACTATGGATAGTTTTATTTATCTATATGGAGCCAGGCCCTTCAGCCCATCGAGTCTACACCGACCAATGATCACCGGTACACTCGTTCTATCCTACAATTTACAGAAGCCAATTAACCTACAAACCTGCACATCATTGGGATGTGGGAGGAAACCGGAGCACTCGGAGAAAACCCACATGGTCACGGGGAGAACGTACAAACTCCACACAGACAGCACCCGTGGTCAGCATCGAACCCGGGCCTCTGGCGCTGTGAGGCAGCGACTCTACCGCTGCGCCACCGTGCTGCCCTATTGGGGCAAAGTTATTGGGACTCTGGGTGTTGTGAACCAGAATATGAGGGCGATTGGTGGTGAGAGACCGACATCCCCCAGGTCAGTACATGGTTAGCGTTGCCAACTGTCCCGTATATTGGGCTAAATTGGTTTGTCCTGTACGGGACCGCCCTTGTCCGGTATTTGACCGCCACTACTCGGGTCGAGGGGACTGTCGGGGTCGAATGCCGCGTCCGGCCCCCGTGCAGCCCGTGGAGTGCAGCAGCAGCAGCAGCAGCAGCAGCGCCTCCTCGCCCGTGGCCCCGTCGGTCGGTCGGCAGCGCGGCCAGCTGTCCGACCTTCGGACCTTCGCTTACCCCCGACACCACCACCACCACCCCCTCCTTCTCACGGACGATGACCGGTTCATGAGTTGAACGGGGCGCCGGACTTCACGCTACATCGCCCGGACCAAAACTCCCCAGCTGGCCCGCCGGCTGGGCTTTGTGTGCAGTCCAGCACCCGGGGCCGACTCATCGTCCACCCAGCCACGGCCGAGCCGGTCAACGAATCGCCGTGGGGAATTTGTCCCGTATTTTGACCTTTTGGCCCTTATTCGGGAGTGGGAAAGTTGGCGACCCCGGTTAGGACATGGGGTTCGGCACTTTGCCCTTCCTACTGGGTGGAGAAAGTTGGGAAGTGATGTTACAGTCGTACAGGACGTTGGTGAAAGGTCACATGTGCGGGAGTATTGCGGTCAGTTTTGGTCACCCAAAGTTGGTGTCAGGCTGGAAAGGGGGTGCAGGGAAGATTTACGTGGCTGTCGGCAGGACTGAGCCACAGGGAAAGGTGGAGCAGGATAAGACTTTGTTCCTTGGAGTTGCCGGAGGTGAGCTTATAGAGGCGTGTAAAATCCTGAAGGGGTTTGAATGTGTGAGTACACGGAGTCTTTCACCAACAGTGGAGGAATGAAGAACCAGACCACACAGGGTTAACCTGGGAGGGGAAAGATACAATGGGAACCTTCTCCACACAAAGGATTGTAAGTGCATGGAACAAGCTGCCAAAAGAGGTGGTTGAGGCAGGAACTAAAACAACACTTAAAAGACATTTGGACAGGAACACGGATCGGAACGATTTCAGAAAGATATGAGCCAAATGCTAGCAGGTGTGACTAAGGCAGATACAGAGAGCTGGAGTAACTCAGCGGGTCGGGCAGCATCTCTGGGGGAAAACGGAATAGGTGACGTTTTGGGTCGAGACCCTTCTTCAGACTGAGAGTCGGGGGAGAGGGTAACGAGGGATATGCTAATGCGTAGATGGGGCAACTTGGTTTGCGTGGGCAAGTTGGGCCGAAGGGCCTGTTTCCACACTAAATGCATCTATGACTCAAGTAGAATCCTGAGCAAGGGAACTTCAAATTAAATCTCAGACAGTTCAGTATTTATCCAGTGACTAGGGCTTTGTGTAGTGACATTGACACAATACCAAGATTAATTGCAGCAGTTAAAAGAGAAAAGACATACTTGGTCAGTGAGTTAGGGGTGTCGGGCAGGGCAGGGTGCTGAGATTAACATGAGGTGGCTTAGTTAAGTCAATAATGGAATCTAGGCCTCATTGTCTAGTTCCTGTACATCGCAGATTCCCAGGTCATAAGGTCGTAAGTAAGGCCATTCGGCCCATCAAGTCCACTCCGCCATGCAAGCACGGCCGATCTATCGCTCCCTCCGAACCCCGTTCTCCTGCCTTCTCCCCGCCACCCCTGACACCCGCACTAATCAAGAATCTATCTTCGATGTAGACCAGCTTCAGCAGTTCCCTCCGACCCAGCTCGTCGTTAAATATCCAGGAAAATGGTGGTCACATTGGGCGGCACGGTGGCGCAGCGGTAGACCCGGATTCCATCCCGATTACGGGCGCTGCCTGTACGGAGTTTGCACGCTCTCCCCGTGACCCGCGTGGGTTTTCTCCGGGCGCTCCGGTTTCCTCCCACACTCCCGTAGACGTGCGGGTTTGTAGATTAATTGGCTCAGTATAAATGTGAACACTGTCCCCAGTGGGTGTAGGATAGTGTTAGTGTGCGGGTTTAACGGTAGAGTTACCCGGAGACCGGGGGTTCGACCCTGACTACGGCTGCTGTCTGTGCGGAGTTTGCACGCTCTCCCCGTGACCCGCCTGGGTTTGCTCCGAGATCTCCGGTTTCCTCCCACACTCCCACAGACGTGCGGGTTTGTAAATGAGTTGGCTTGGTTTAAATGTAAACAATTGTCCCCGGTGTGTACAGGATAGTGTTAAGTGCAGGGATCGCTGGTCAGTGCAGGCACGATGGGCCGAAGGGCCTGTTTCCGTGCTATATCCCTAAACCAAACTAAACTTCTAATTACACCGCATGCCCATGTTATACAAATCTCACGCTTGCCCTGGGCAGCCTGGCTTCAGCAAGAAAGGAAATGACTGGGTTAGACTTTGAGCCTAATTGATTCTTTGAAATGCTCTGTATTACAGGGTGGGGCTCATCATTTGAAACACCAGTCAGACATCTCTTCAATTAATTCAACTCCCTCTGCCCTTTTAGGCTGCTTACTGAAATGCTTCCCTTCCCTGTGGCCAATTGAGAGGAGATTTTTGCATTGGGGGACAAGAAATCTGCCACTAAAGGCCATCGACCAAAGTGGTGCCTTTAGTTTAGAGATACAGCGCGGAAACAGGCCGTTCGGCCCATCGACTCCAGCGATCCCCGCACACTAACACTGCCCGACACACACTAGGGGCGATATACGATTATCCCGAGGCAATCATCCTGCAAACCTGCACGCCTTTGGAATGCGGGAGGAAACTGGGGCGCCTGGAGAAAACCCACGTGGTCACGGGGAGAGCGCGCAAACTCTGTGCAGACGGCACCCGTAGCAGCCAGGTATCCGGCGCTGCGAGCAGCAACTCGGTGGGCCGAAGGGCCTGTTTCCGCAGCCCCCCCCCCCCTTAAAGCAATGCCCTCGACCCCGACTGCTGGAGGACAAGGAAGGGAGAGACTGACCTCTTTTTCACCTTCCATCACAGTGGGGAATGTGGAGGAGTCACTGTGGTGGATGTTTATGTTAAAATGTGTTGTGTGTTCCGTTGCTATTTATCGGTGTAACTGTCTGGCAAATCAAATTCCTCGTATGTTGCAAAACGGACTTGGCTAATAAAGTGTGATTATGATTGGACTTTGAACTTTCACCCGGGGAAAAGGCTGTGACTATCTACCATATCTCGACCGCTGATCATTTTCTACACGCCCCGCCACCACCAGATCCCTCGGTCTGTTTCAGCCGTTCATCTACGATGTTAGTTCCGCTTGTTCTTGCTTTCTCCGTGTGGCTGAAGCACATTTTAATATTTAACGTTTAAAAAATACTCATTTGGACGGGTACAGACGTCTAGTGGGATAAACACAGGCAGGTTGCTCTAGTGTAGATGGGACATGTGGGCCGAAGGGCCTGTTTCCACACTCTAGGACTCGAAGTACTTTAATGAATCTATAATTCTGTCAGTGGTCTCTCTGCTAGATTCAAGATTCATGATTCTCGAGAGTTTATTGTCGTGTGTCCCAGATAGGACAATGAAATTTTGCTTCAGCACAACAGAATATAGACGGCATTGACTACAGAACAGACCAGTGTGTCCATACACCATTATATAAATATATACACACATGAATAAATAAACTGATGAAGTACAAATAACAGATAATGGGCTATTAATGTTCAGAGTTTTGTCCGAGCCAAGTTTAATAGCCTGATGGCTGTGGGGACGTAGCTATTCCTGAACCTGGTCGTTGCAATCTTCAGGCTCCTGTACCTTCTACCTGAAGGTAGCGGGGAGATGAGTGAGTGGCCAGGATGGTGTGGGTCCTTGATGATGCTGCCAGCCTTTATGAGGCAGCGACTGCGATGGATCCCCGCGATGGAAGGAAGGTCAGAGCCGATGATGGACTGGGCAGTGTTTGTAGTTTTTTTCCTCTCGAGTTGCCGAACCAAGCCACGATGCAACCGGTCAGCAAGCTCTCTACTGTGCACCTGTAGAAGTTAGAGAGAGTGTTAAAGAAGGAACTGCAGATGCTGGAGAATCGAGGGTTACACAAAAAGCTGGGGAAACTCAGCGGGTGCAGCAGCATCTAAGGAGCGAAGGAGATAGGCGACGTTTCGGGTCGAGACCCTTCTATATTCTGTTGGGCTGAAGCAAAGTTAGAGAGAGTCCTCCTTGACAGACCGACTCTCCGTAATCTTCTCAGGAAGTAGAGGCGCTGGTGAGCTTTCTTGATCATTGCATCTGTGTTCTCGGACCAGGAGAGATCTTCAGAGTTGGAGCTAATCTTCAAAGCTAATCAGGGTCAGTCACAGAGATTTGCATAAGAGGCATGCAAATCTTTTACCTCGGGTTTCCAGCTCCTGAAGAATATTCTTCTCTTCCAGCGGTTCGTGTTTTTCGCTCCAGTGTTCTGCCACCTGGTTCTGCGGTGATTCACCGGCGGGACTCATCCAGAACGGACACCGACTGGTTCAGTGGAAGATTCACTGAGCAATCAGTCAGGGTGGAGTCCCACCTGTGTCCTGGGAATATAGATCCTGGAGTTACAAACTGCTGATCCCAACTTCGTGAATGTGAACAGGGGTTTGCTTCAAGGAGTCAAGGAGTCACACTGTGTGGAAACAGGCCCTTCGGCCCAACATGTCCCACCTGCCACCTTTGCCCCATATCCCTCCTATCCTGCCCTATCCATGTACCTGTCTTACTGTCACCTCTCCAGTTTCCCTCTCCCCTGACTCCGTCCGAAGAAGGGTCTCGACCCAAAACGTCGCCTGTCCCCTTTCTCCAGAGACGCTGTGTGACCCGCTGAGTTACTCCAGCTTTTTGAGTCCATCTTCGGTTTAAACCAGCATCTGCAGTCCCTTCCAACACACGCCTGCCTACCTATATCTTGCCCCAACTACCTCCTCCGGCAGCTCGTTCCGTACACCCACGCCCTTTGTGTGAAGAGGTCACCCCTCAGATTCCGATTAAATCTTTCCCCCCCTTCACCTTACAATGACCATCCCGGGACGGGATCTTAGAATAAAGGGGAGGCCATTTAAGACTGGGGTGAGAAAAAACATTTTCACCCAGAGAGTTGTGAATTTGTGGAATTCCCTGCCACAGAGGGCAGTGGAGGCCAAGTCACTGGATGGTTTTAAGAGAGAGTTAGATAGAGCTCTAGGGGCTAGTGGAGTCAAGGGATATGGGGAGAAGGCAGGCACGGGTTATTAAAAACATAGAAATTAGGTGCAGGAGTAGGCCATTCGGCCCTTCGTGCCTGCACCGCCATTCAATATGATCATGGCTGATCATCCAACTCAGTATCCCGTACCTGCCTTCTCTCCATACCCTCTGATCCCCTTAGCCACAAGGGCCACATCTAACTCCCTCTTAAATATAGCCAATAAACTGGCCTCTGTGGCAGAGAGTTCCAGAGACCCACCACTCTCTGTGTGAAAAAAGTCCTTCTCATCTCGGTCCTAAAGGATTTCCCCCTTATCCTTAAGCTGTGACCCCTTGTCCTGGACCTCCCCAACATCGGGAACAATCTTCCTGCATCTAGCCTGTCCAACCCCTTAAGAATTTTGTAAGTTTCCATAAGATCCCCTCTCAATCTCCTAAATTCTAGAGAGTATAAACCGAGTCTATGCAGTCTTTCTTCATAAGACAGTCCTGACATCCCAGGAATCAATCCGGTGAACCTTCTCTACACTCCCTCTATGGCAATAATGTCCTTCCTCAGATTTGGAGACCAGAACTGTACGCAATACTCCAGGTGTGGTTTCACCAAGACCCTATACAACTGAAGTAGAACCTCCCTGCTCCTATACTCAAATCCTTTTGCTATGAAAGCTAACATACCATTGGCTTTCTTCACTGCCTGCTGCACCTGCATGCCTACTTTCAATGACTGGTGTACCATGACACCCAGGTCGCGCTGCATCTCCCCTTTTCCTAATCGGCCACCATTTAGATAATAGTCTGCTTTCCTGTATTTGCCACCAAAGTGGATAACCTCACATTTATCCACATTATACTGCATCTGCCATGCATTTGCCCACTCACCCAGCCTATCCAAGTCACCTTGCAGTCTCCTAGCATCCTCCTCACAGCTAACACTGCCCCCCAGCTTAGTGTCATCCGCAAACTTGGAGATATTGCCTTCAATTCCCTCATCCAGATCATCCAGGGCCTTGGTCTGTTCTTGCTTCCAGTTCCTGTCCCCCTACAATTTAGTTTGAAGAAGGGTTCCAGACCCGAAACGTCATCTTATCCATTTTCTAAAGCGATGCTGCCTGATCGGCTGAGTTTTGTGTCGATCTCTGCTATTCATCGTCCTGTTTTACGGGCCGCGAACATCTCAACTGTTGCAACTGCGGCGAACTCTGGCAAACCCGGGCCTGGTGACACTTAATCAGGCATCCGCTGTCTGATGTATTGGGACCATTGGCCGCGCATAACGGGAATGTTCCCAGTGTGTCGGGAAGATAAATGTGGATAAATGTGAGGTTATCCACTTTGGTGGCAAAAATAGGAAAACCGACTACTATCTAAATGGTGGCCGATTAGGAAAAGGGGAGATGCAGCGCGACTTGGGTGTCATGGTACACCAGTCATTGAAAGTAGGCATGCAGGTGCAGCAGGCAGTGAAGAAAGCCAATGGTATGTTAGCATTCATAGCAAAAGGATTTGAGTATAGGAGCAGGGAGGTTCTACTTCAGTTGTATAGGGTCTTGGTGAGGCCACACCTGGAGTATTGCGTACAGTTCTGGTCTCCAAATCTGAGGAAGGACATTATTGCCATAGAGGGAGTGCAGCGAAGGTTCACCAGACTGATTCCTGGGATGTCAGGATTGTCTTATGAACAAAGACTGCATAGACTTGGTTTATACTCTCTAGAATTTAGGAGATTGAGAGGGGATCTTATAGAAACTTACAAGATTCTTAAGGGGTTGGACAGGCTAGATGCAGGAAGATTGTTCCCGATGTTGGGAAGGTCCAGGACAAGGGGTCACAGCTTAAGGATAAGGGGGAAATCCTTTAGGACCGAGATGAGAAGGAATTTTTTCACACAGAGAGTGGTGGGTCTCTGGAACTCTCTGCCACAGAGGGTAGTTGAGGCCAGTTCATTGGCTATATTTAAGAGGGAGTTAGATGGGGCCCTTGTGGCTAAGGGGATCAGAGGGTATGGAGAGAAGGCAGGTACGGGATACTGAGTTGGATGATCAGCCATGATCATATTGAATGGCGGTGCAGGCTCGAAGGGCCGAATGGCCTACTCCTGCACCTAATTTCTATGTTTCTATGTTTCTAAGAGGCGGCAATCCGCCAGTGTGTGACGGCTGGAAAATGAATGAGTTTATTGGGTGTCTGCAAAAGACAATGAGTAACCCGTAAACCTGGGCGGAAAATGACCCGCAATGAGTCTTACCACATGGGGAATTAACGGCATTGCATCGTCTAAAGGGTCTGTCCCACTGCCGGCCACATATCAGTGTCGCCAAAAGATTTTGAACATTTCAATACCCCGCGGCAACAAAAGAAAATGTTGCGACACTTGGAAAAACACCGCGCGTCGCACATCACCACGCCGCGAATTATTCGGTGAAAAAAATCAGCAAAAGTGGGACTTAACTTCTTAACTTCTTCTCTTTGTGTGAGCTCCTTCTTATCGAGTCCACACACAAGATTAGAAGTTGTTCAGACATCCTTGTGATTGAGGCATTGCAGCGTAGGTTCACGAGATTGATCCCTGGGACTGTCATATGAGGAATGATTGAAAAGGCTAGGCTTGGATTCACTGGAGTTTAGAAGGATGAGGGGGAATCTTATAGAAACATATAAAATTATAAAAGGACTGGACAAGCTAGATGCAGGAAAAATGTTGGGCGAGTCCAGAACCAGGGGCCACACAGTCTTAGAATAAAGGGGAGATCATTTAAGACTGAGGTGAGTAAAAACATTTTCACCCAGAGAGTTGTGAATTTGTGGAATTCCCTGCCACAGAGGGCAGTGGAGGCCAAGTCACTGGATGGATTTAAGAGAGAGTTGGATAGAGCTCTAGGGGCTAGTGGAGTCAAGGGATACGGGGAGAAGGCAGGCACGGGTTATTGATAGCGGACGATCAGCCATGATCACAATGAATGGCGGTGCTGGCTCGAAGGGCCGAATGGCCTCCTCCTGCACTTATTTTCTATGTTTCTATGATCACACTTCTCGCTCGTCGCAATGGCGTCCGTCCTGCGCTCCTTGTGCGTGGCGGTGGAAACAGGGCCGCGACCTGAACGCTCTTTCCTTGACCCCTCTTTATGCGATGATGTCTGAAGTCTAGAAGTTGGCAGGTCGTGTGGCGGTTGTATAAGATGTTGGCGAGGCCGCATTTAGAGTGTCCTGGGCACCGCGTTATTCCCCGTGACCCGCGTGGGTTTTCTCCGAGATCTTCGTTTTCCTCCCGTGCTCCAAAGACGTACAGGTTTGTGGGCTAATTGGCCTGGTATAAGTGTAAATCGTCCCCAGTGTGTGCAGGGTGGTGTATCTCTAAACTAACCGCAACAGTGCGCAGATAAATATAACCGCTAACACATTCAATGACCTTGGAAAAGATTGATACGTGATAGTGGAGGTGAAACTGGTGACCTGCCGCTGAGTCAGTGGATTGGCAAGGTGATGCTCTGACTCAATCAGACCTTGAGCTCCGCTGCTAATCCAGCCCCGACCAAGGGTGGGGGAAAGATCTGCAGATGCTGATTTGTACCAAGAAGCATGGACACAAAATGCCCTCCTTCATCTTTCGTGTGGCGTGCACGGCCTAAACATGTTCTATTTGATCTTCCGTTTGTGCACGTCGAGTTGATTGCATTAGTCGAAACAGGGCGGGCCACGTGCAGGTTGCAATCTTCCACCGCGCAAAATGCTCTGGAGGAAAAGGAATGGGTGACGTTTTGGACTGAGAGTCAGGGGAGAGGGGAACGGGAGATGTGGAACAGATGAATGAAAGATTTGCAAAAGAGTAACAATGATAAAGGAAACAGTCAGGGGAGAGGGAATCTGGAGATATAGAAACACAATAGGTGCAGGAGGAGGCCATTCGGCCCTTCGAGCCTGCACCGCCATTCAATATGATCATGGCTGATCATCCAAAATCACTACCCCGTTCCTGCTTGTTCCCCATATCCCTTGATTCCCTTGGCCCGAAGAGCTGCATCTAAAGGGCCTGTCCCACTAGCATGCAACTCCATGCGATGAGCGCGAACTAACGTGGTCGCTTGAGCCGTCCGGCGTCGCGGGGCCGGTCCCACTTCGATCGCCGGAGCCGTGCGGAATTGTGCGGAGTTCGTCCCGACATCGCGCGGGGCTCCGAAAAACTGACCTTGTTCAAAAAGTCCGTGCGGCAACGGCTTGTCGGCTCGCAGTCGCCTCAACGCTTTACACACCACCCCGACATCGTACCTCCGTGACCCTCTCTGTAGGTGCCTCCGTGGCCCTCTGTGTGTGTGCCTCTGTGCCCCTCTCTGTGTGTCCCTCTCTGTCCTGGCGAACTTACCTTAGACTTCGCTCCAGGTTCGCCTCACTTTGCGCCATGTTGCACCACTCACCCGACCTCCGCGCGGCCCTCGCTGCCGGTTTGGTCGCGCTTGCCGCATGCAGGCGCATGCTGGTGGGAACGGCCCTGTACAGGGATCACCCGACCTCCGCGCGGCCCCCGCTTCTAGTTTGATCGCGTTCATCGCATGGAGTCGGATGTCGTCCCGACATCGCGGGGGGCTCCGAAAAACTGAAACGTCGCCTATTTCCTTCGCTCACTAGAAGCTGCCTCGCCCGCTGAGTATCTCCAGCGTTTTTGTCTACCTCCGGTTTTTCCCAGCATCTGCAGTTCCTTCCAAAACAATTCCCACAAAGCAGTGTTAAAGAAGGAAGTGCAGATGCTGGAGAATCGAGGGTTACACAAAAAGCTGGAGAAACTCAGCGGGTGCAGCAGCATCTAAGGAGCGAAGGAGATAGGCGACGTTTCGGGTCGAGACCCTTCTCCACAAAGCACCTCCAGACCACCGTCTACAAAGACTGCGCGCTGGATTTAGATTTGACAGCCCCTCTAAATAACGGCAATGAAATTCTGGACTCCCCCCCCCCCCCCCCCCCCCATCCGATAGTGGCTTCTGCAGGAAGTTGACTATAAATGGCCAGGGAGTGCCCACAGCCTTGAACTAATTAAAGGAGCGCAGAAGGAAATAAACAGACAAAAAGGAAATTACCAGACCCAGCGATTAATGACACGGTCGCCTTTCATGTGTGGGACTTGTCAGTCGGGTTTGCCGCTGTCTCAGATGTGTGGGCCATCGGCCATCGATTAGTGCCCGGCCTCCTCTTGGAGCTCTCTCCCGGCACTTTAATCGTGTTCAGGAAGGAACTGCAGATGCTGGTTTACACCGAGGATAGACACAATAGACAACAGGTGCAGGAGGAGGCCATTCGGCCCTTCGAGCCAGCACCACCCCGTCCCTGCCTTCTCCCCATATCCCCTGACTCCGCTATCTTTAAGAGCCCTATCTAGCTCTCTCTTGAAAGCATCCAGAGAACCGGCCTCCACCGCCCTCTGAGGCAGAGAATTCCACAGACTCACCGCTCTGTGAGAAAAAGTGTTTCCTCGTCTCCGTTCGAAATGGCTTACCCCTTATTCTTAAACTGTGTGGCCCCTGGTTCTGGACTCCCCCAACATCGGGAACATGTTTCCTGCCTCTAGCGTGTCCATGCCTTTAACAATCTTACATGTTTCAATGAGATTCCCTCTCATCTTTCTAAACTCCAGAGTGTACAAGCCCAGCCGCTCCATTCTCTCAGCATATGACAGTCCCGCCATCCCGGGAATTAATCGTAAACCTACGCTGCACTCCCTCAATAGCAAGAATGTCCTTCCTCAAATTAGGAGACCAAAACTGCACACAATACTACAGGTGTGGTCTCACTAGGGCTCTGTACATCTGCAGAAGGACCTCTTTGCTCCTATACTCGATTCCTCTCGTTATAAAGTTCGCTTCCTCTTGTTATCAAGACTCAAAACGCTGGAGTAACTCAGCGGGACAGGCAGCATCTCTGGAGAGAAGGAATGGGTGACCTTTTGGGTCGGGACCCTTCTTCAGACTGAAGAAGTATTTCAGCGAAAGCCAGTTAAATCATACGATAGATACGCACAATCAAATGTTAGCACGAAAGCGCAACGATTGTAGTGTGACGGTGGACTTCATCGAGACAGTACACACAAAGAGTCCCCACAAACTTTGGAAAAACGCAACCACGCCAACATTCAAAATGTGGATGTCGGAAACGCTACATCTTGAAGAAATGAGATTCCTCCTACTAGGCAAAGTAGACCAATTCTTAAAGACTTGGTCTCCTTTTATCAACTTTTTACAAGCATATGGTGCAACATAACGTAACCTTAGAAATTAAATGGTTTGGAACCGGGTTACGGATGGGTAAATATACAAAATAGGTAGATCTCTCCTAATCTCTCTTTTCTTTACTTTCTCCTTCTAATTCAATCTTTTTAGCTTCTCATCTCTGTCCTTTATTTATTTTGCTATCGGTTTCTACTTGCTTGTCTAATTATTCCGACACTCTGTATTTATTTTTTCTCTCACTGTTCTTTTATTATTAAATCAAAAATACGAAGTTGTACAAGAATGGAAATATGTATGTATGTATCAATTACCACACTATTGTACTTACTTCTAACAAAAATAAACACATTTTAAAAAAGTTTCAAAGTTCTTAAGAGTGCAGGCTTTCCCAGGCCTTGAAGGCCCGTTGCCATGGTGACACCGATCCTCTCCTCCATCCGCCGCCATCTTGAAATCGGCCCTTTGTCCAGCGTCCGTCCAACCCTCCCCCCCCCCCCCATCCCCCACACCTCACTCCCCGGTTCCCGACCTTCCGGATCGAGCGGGAGACGGGCCCCCTGCGACTCCAGGAGTGTTCCCGGTTCCATGGTCACTGCGGCCTACCGGGAACTTCTGCCGCCCCCCCCACGTTCGCATCCGCTGCCCTTAATATTATTCCCAATTAACTGGGTGTGATGGCTGAAAATGGCCCAAACCCACGCAGCGATTTTGGGAAGTGGGAGGAAACCGGAGCACCCGGAGAAAACCCACGCAGCGATTTTGGGAAGTGGGAGGAAACCGGAGCACCCGGAGAAAACCCACGCAGCGATTTTGGGATGCGGGAGGAAACCGGAGCACCCAGAGAAAACCCACGCAGCGATTTTGGGAAGTGGGAGGAAACCGGAGCACCCGGAGAAAACCCACGCAGCGATTTTGGGATGCGGGAGGAAACCGGAGCACCCGGAGAGAGTTTTCTCCAGGTGCTCCGGTTTCCTCCCGCATCCCAAAATCATGTCAGTTTGTTCCCCTGTAAATGTATCCCATTGTGGACGGGACGGTGGGATAACACCGACCCGGTGTGAACGGGCGAGCGGTGGTCGGCGCGGACTCGGTGGGCTGAAGGGCCCCGTGTTCCATGCTGCATCTTTCGATCAATGTGCGAGTTTAGACCAGAATGTTAGCCGGCTGCCGCCTGCCACTCCTCCTCGCCATTGTTGCCAAGTAGGTACTTTCCACCTGGGAGAAGATGACTGGGGCCCTGCATTTTTACCTCCAGGTTTCAGGAAGTGTTTTTTTCCCCACGCTCATACATCCTTTCCCCTTTACAAGCTGCGATCAACCAACTCAACAGGTATCAAATCCTTCCCTGGGGTTTGCAGCTGCCTCACAGCGCCAGCGACCCAGGTTCAATCCCGACCTCAGGTGCTGTCTGTGTGGGGTTTGCACGTTCTCCCTGTGACCGAGTGGGTTTTCTCCAGACGCTCGGGTTCCACCTAGTTTATTGTCACTTTGTACCGACCGAGGTACAGTGAAATGCTTGGGAATGCAGGTTAATTTTATTTAGTTTAGAAATACAGCGCAGAAACAGGCCCTTCGGCCCACCGAGTCCGTGCCGACCAGCGATCCCCGCACATTAAGGCTATTCTACACACACCAGGGACAATTTACAATTACACCAAAGCCAATTAACCTACAAACCTGCACGTCTTTGGAGTGTGGGAGGAAACCCGAGCACCTGGGTGAAACCCACGTGGTCAAGAGGAGAACGTGCAAACTCCGTACAGGCAGCACCCTTAGTCAAAATCAAATCCGGGTCTCGTGCGCTGCAAGGCAGCAATTCTACCACTGCGCCCCAGGTTCAACGTAGACAATGGACAGTAGGTGCAGGAGTAGGCCATTCGGCCCTTCGAGCCAGCACCGCCATTCAATGTCGGTGTCCAGTCCAGAACCAGGGGCCACAGTCTTAGAATAAAGGGGAGGCCATTTAAGACAGAGGTGAGAAAAAACTTTTTCACCCAGAGAGTTGTGAATTTGTGGAATTCCCTGCCACAGAGGGCAGTGGAGGCCAAATCACTGGATGGATTTAAGAGAGAGTTAGATAGAGCTCTAGGGGCTAGTGGAGTCAAGGGATATGGGGAGAAGGCAGGCACGGGTTATTGATAGGGGACGATCAGCCATGATCACAATGAATGGCGGTGCTGGCTCAAAGGGCCGAAAGGCCTCCTCCTGCACCTATTTTCTATGTTTCTATGTGTCTATGATCGTGGCTGATCATCCTCAATCAGTACCCCGTTCCTGCCTTCTCCCCATATCCCCTGACTCCGCTATCTTTAAGAGCCCTATCTAGCTCTCTCTTGAAACCATCCAGAGAACCGGCCTCCACCGCCCTCTGAGGCAGAGAATTCCACAGACTCACCACTCTCTGTGAGAAAAAGATGAATTGAGAGAGCTGAGAGTTGAAGATTGATATATAAGGAAGCGGAGGTAAATATTAAACTTGACTCATTGGTGGTTGCTGAGTAATCTCTTTGATCTGCGCTGCAGGGGCATTTGGGGAAGGTGTAGGGAGATAGTGTTACCGCATCTGATATTTCAACATGTTGGAAACTTGCCCAACAACTCATTCAGAGACTTTGGGATTGGTAACTCAATCTACCTCTTGGTGAGATGTGGGAGCTTACATGATCCAACCTGATCCATGGGGGTGGATTCCACTGGTAGATGGAAAATGGACGATCAGCCGACACACCAGCAATCGCCGACTCTTTCAGAATGCCGTTCACTGCGGCACGATGTGGAGTCAGAGAGTGAAATAGTGTGGAAACAGGCCGATCGGCACAACTTGCCCACACCGGCACACACTCACACACACTCAGACACACTCACACACACTCAGACACACACACACACACACACACACACACACACACACACACACACACACTCACACACACTCAGACACACACACACACACACACACACACACACACACACACACACACACACACACACTCAGACACACACACACACACTCACACTCACACACACACACTCACACACACTCAGACACACACACACACACTCACACTCACACACACTCACACACACACACACTCACACACACACACTCACTCACACACATACACACACTCACACACACTCACTCACACACACACACTCACTCACACACTCACTCACACACACACACACACACACACACACTCACACACACACACACACACACTCACTCACACACACTCACACACACACTCACACTCACACACACACACACACACACACACACACATACGCACGCACACACTCACACACACACACTCACACACACACATACACACACACACTCACACACACTCACACACACACTCACTCACACACACTCACACACTCACACGCACACACACACACTCACACACACTCACACACACACACTCACACACACACTCACACTCACACACTCACACACACTCACACTCACACACACACTCACACACACACACTCACGCACACACACTCACACGCACGCGCACACTCACACACACTCACACACTCACAGACACACACTCACTCACACACACACACGCACGCACACACAGACACACACACACTCACACACACACACTCACACACTCACACACACACTCACACACACACTCACAGACACACACACACTCACACACACACACACTCACACACACACACACTCACACTCACACACACTCACACACACACACACACTCACTCACACACACACACACACTCACACACACACACTCACACACACACACTCACACACACACACTCACAGACACACACAGACTCACAGACACACACACACACACACACACACACACACACACACACACACACACACACACACACACACACACACACACACACACTCACTCACTCACTCACTCACTCACACACACACACACTCCTGTGCTCCAGCCACCAGGCCTGTGACTGTTGTGTGAGTGTGTGTCGTGTGTGTCTGGGCCAGAGAGGATGTATTGTGCACGGCAGCGTCTACTGACGGCAGGGTTCCTGCCGCACTCTCAGTGCACGTCACACACCGCTGGGGTCGACCCCTTTTCAGCGAGCACGAGCTTTCTTGGGTAGAGCGGATGTGGAGAGGATGTCTCCACTAGTGGGAGAGTCCAGCACCAGAGGGCACAGCCTCAGGATAAAAGAAAGGAGATGAGGAGGGATTTCTGAAATCAGAGGGCGGTGAATCTGTGGAACTCTTTGCCACAGACAGCTGCGGAGGCCAAGTCAGTGGATATTTTTAAGGGAGAGACAGACAGATTCATGATTGGTGCGGGTGTCAGAGGTTATGGGGAGAAGGCAGGCACGTGGTCACAGGGAGAAAACGTGCAAACTCCGCACAGACATCACCCGAGGTCAGAATCGAAACTGGGTCTCGGGTCTCTTCCATGTTTCAAACGTTGACATCGCTGCCATCGTCCGTGCTGAAAGGCCGCGAGCTTCCGGCGCCCATCGGTGGCAGCCATCGCTTGCCGCAGTGGACGATGGCATGGGCAGAACTAGCTCGGGATACGTCCAGTTTCCAGCCCCGCGGCATGGATCTCGCTACCCACTGCGCCACCGTGAGAGTCTGTTTGCGAGTGCGATGATCTGTCGCAGATCCGGAACCCTTTGAGGATTACACGTGTACATTCGCTAATCTGGATAACCAGTAATTTGTCACAGACAATTAACGCGTCAGTCTTTTTATTCCTTGCATCGCTGGAGATATCCGATGCGTTCGGTTAACCATTGAATCCGTGACAGTGGTTAAAGGCCCCCGGAGATGCTGCCTGTCCCGCTGAGTTACTCCAACATTCTGTGTCCTCTCCCCTATCTAATGGCATTGTTTAGTTTCAGTTCAGTTCAGTTTAGAGATGCAGCGTGGAAACAGGTCCCTTCGGCCCATCGAGTCCGTGCCGACCAGCGATCTCGGGACTCGCACCTAAATATGTCCTTTGATAAAACCGCCTGTGAGTTTCATGGAACATTTGCTGCTCTGTATATATCACATCGTAAGGTCATAAGTGATAGGAGCCAAATAGGCCATTCGGCCCATCAAGTCTACTCCGCCATTCAATCATGGCTGATCTGTCTCCCCCTCCTAAAGGGCCTGTCCCACTTTCACGAGGTCATTCACGAATTCTCCCTAGTTTCCCCCTGATTCAAACTCGCAGAAAGTTCGTAGCGAGTCTGTAGGAGTGCGTAGATATATCGTAGCGGCTTGTTACGTTAGGCGTAGGAACTCGGGGCATCAGGTGAGTCGGGACGGTTTTTTCCAGCCCAATAAAAAATGTCCACGATAAAAAAAATGGTCGGGATGAAGGAATTAAGTCGTGAAAGTGGGACAGGGCCTTAACCCCATTCTCCTGCCTTCTCCCCATAACCCCTGACACCCGCACTGATCAACAATCTATCTATCACTGCCTTAAAAATAACCACTGACTTGTGGCCTCCGCAGCCGTCTGTGGCAAAGAATCCCACAGATTCACCACCCTCTGATTAAAGAAATGTCTCCTCATCTCCTTCCTGAAAGAACGTCCTTTAATTCTGAGGCTGTGCCCTCTAGTCCTAGACTCTCGCACTGGTGGAAACATCCTCTCCACATCCACTCTATCCGGGCCTTTCAATGAGGTCCCCCCCTTATTCTTCTAAACTCCCGCGAATCCAGGCCCAGCGCCGACAGACGCTCGTCGTAGGTGAACCTACTCGCTCCTGGGATGGTTCTTATAGAACGGAAGTTCCTGCGAGGTTTAAACTGGGGACGCAGCGAGGTTCAGACCGTGCTAACGTGCGGCTGGCGGATATATTTAAAACAGAGCTCATTTACATGCTCATTATATTTCTAAATATGAATATGAATGAGGTCAATGTTCGACACCGGGAGTAAGGATTGAAGGAAACATAGAAACATAGAAACATAGAAATTAGGTGCAGGAGTAGGCCATTCGGCCCTTCGAGCCAGCACCACCATTCAATATGATCATGGCTGATCATCCAACTCAGTATCCCGTACCTGCCTTCTCTCCATACCCTCTGATCCCCTTAGCCACAAGGGCCACATCTAACTCCCTCTTAAATATAGCAAAGACCTGGAGATGTGAGTAGTTTACATGGACTATATAGAACAAAGAACAGTATAGACCAGGAGCAGGCCCTTCGGCCCACAACCTCTGGGCCAAACATGATGCCACGTTAAGGGACGGTCCCACTTTCCCGAGTTACTCAGGAATTCTCCCGAGGTTTCCTCTTGATTCAAACTTGGAGACTGTCGGTAGCGAGTCCGTGGATCTATCGTAGCGGCTCGTTACGCCACCGTAGGTACTCGGGGCTATTTCTTTACGCGTGGACATTTTTCACCACGGTGAACAAACGTCCCGACTTGCCTGATGCCCCGAGTCCCCGCGCCCGGCAGATCGAGCCGCTACGATATCTCCACGGACGCGTTACGGACATTCTGCGAGTTTGAAACCACGGGAGAATTTGTGAATGATCGGGAAAGTGGGACAGGCCCTTTAGCCTCTTCCCCTCTGCCCGCTCTTGATCCAGGTCTCTACATCCCCTGCATAGTCACGGGCCCCTCCAGTTGTAGGCTCGTCTAATGTCACGTGAGGTACAGTGAAGAGCGTTTCACAAATCTGGCACCGCGCTCCAAGCACCCCCCACCCTCTGTACGGCAACGTGCCCCGCAGGGTTGTACGCATCGCAATGTCATCTGTTCATTATTTTTGCTCAACATTTAGTTTAGTTTTAGAGGTACAGCACGGAAACAGGCCCTTCGGCCCACCGAGTCCGCACCGACCAGCGATCCCCGCACACTAATTCTATCCTACACACACTAGGGACAATTTTTACATTTATACCAATCCAGTTACGTGTGGGAGGCAACCAGACCGCAGCCGCGTCACGGGGAGAGCGTGCAAACTCCGTACAGACAGCACCTGTGGTCAGGAACGAACCCGGGTTCCTGGCCCTGTGAGGCAGCAACTCTACCACTCATTTCTTATTAAAAGATGAGGGTTGCTTTGATGACAATCTTTATGGCTGCCATTCTGCGGAGACAATGGTTCATTTGTAACGAGAGGAATCGAATATCGGAGCAAAGAGGTCCTTCTGCAGTTGTACAGAGCCCTGGTGAGACCACACCTGGAGTATTGTGTGCAGTTTTGGTCCCCTAATTTGAGGAAGGACATTCTTGCCATTGAGGGAGTGCAGCGTAGGTTCACCAGGTTAATTCCCGGGATGGCGGGACTGTCATATGCTGAGAGAATGGAGCGGCTGGGCTTGCACACTCTGGAGTTTAGAAGGATGAGAGGGGACCTCATTGAAACATGTAAGATTGTTAAAGGCTTGGACACGCTAGAGGCAGGAAACATGTTCCCGATGTTGGGAGAGTCCAGATCCAGAGGCCACACAGTTTAAGAATAAGGGGTAAGCCATTTAGAACGGAGACGAGGAAACACTTTTTCTCACAGAGAGCGGTGAGTCTGTGGAATTCTCTGCCTCAGAGGGCGGTGGAGGCCGGTTCTCTGGATGTTTTCAGGAGAGAGCTAGATAGGGCTCTTAAAGATAGTGGAGTCAGGGGATATGGGGAGAAGGCAGGAACGGGGTACTGATTGGGGACGATCAGCCATGATCACATTGAATGGCGATGCTAGCTCGAAGGGCCGAATGGCCTACTCCTGCACCTATTGTCTAGTGTGTATTTGATTAATTTAAATACTTGCTGGGTTACTGCTAACCCTCGGCTCATTATTGACAATCCACCCTGATGTGAATATCGACACGGTGACACAGCGGGTAGTGCCGCTGCCTGATAGCTACACAGACCCGGGTTAAATCCTGACTACGGGCGCTGTCTGTACGTTCTCCCCGTGACCTGCGTGGGGTTTCTCCGGGTGCTCCGGTTTCCTCCCACACTCCAAAGACGTACGTGCGGGTTTGTAGGTGAAGCGGCCCCCAGTCTGTAGGGAGTGGCCGTGCGAGCTACATTGCCTAGAGCGGGTGTGGGCGGGACATCGATGGGCTCATGATCTACAAGCCAAACTAAACTAAACTAATATCAGCCTGAGGTTGGACGGATGGATTGAGTTGCTGGAGGATGGGAGCTGCCGAGGACTCGGGTTGAGCTCACATTTCATGTGATGTTCTTCACGGACAATTGGTTCCATCTGACGTTTAACACAAGAGTAATTAGGAAGACAATCTGTCAGGGAAGAGGCTGTGGGTTAGATGTGGCTGATAGCAAGAGTAGACGGAGACAGACTGGTGTGTATGTGAGTGTGTGTGAGCGTGTGTGTCAGTGTGTGTGTGCGTGTGTGTGTGTGTGTGTTATGTGTGTGTTATGTGTGTGTGTGTGTGTGTGTGTGTGTGTGTGTGTGTGTGTGTGTGTGTGTGTCAGTGTGTGTGTGTGTGCGTGTGTGTGTGTGTGTGTGTTATGTGTGTGTTATGTGTGTGTTATGTGTGTGTGTGTGTGTGTGTGTGTGTGTGTGTGTGTATGAGTGTGTGTGTGTGTGTGAGTGTGTGTGTGTGTGCGCGTGTGCGTGTGTTATGTGTGTGTGTGTGTGTGTGTGTGTGTGTGTATGTGTGTGTGTGTGTGTGCGTGTGTGTGTGTGTGTGTTATGTGTGTGTGTGTCTGTGTGTGTGTGAGTGTGTGCGCATGTGTGTGTTGGCGTGTGTGTGTGTGTGCGTGTGTGTGTGCGTGTGCGTGTGTGCGTGCGTGTGCGCGTGCGTGTGTGCGTGCGTGTGCGTGTG
>CAUPSL010000509.1:0-36151 GCA_963514005.1 Raja brachyura
CAGACTGCCACCTGGGGCCGCCTCTCTGGCCCGACACACATCACTGCAACCTCTGGATAATAAGGATATTTACGGTAGACACCTACATTGACCACAGCTGCCATCATCAACATAAATACAACCAAACAACTCCAAATCCATGGACCTGGGAGTCAGAAGCCATTGGATTCTAGACCTCCTGACCCGTCGATGACAACTAGTGAGGATAACATACCCTCCACGATAATTGTGTCCGGCCACAGTGTTGGGTCGCTAGAAGGGGTTCTCCGCCCCTCACTATAGTCCCTGTACACCCACCACTGTGGGGCCAAATTCAGCTCAAACTCCATGTACAAGTTTGCAGATGACACCACTGTAGAACGGATCTCAAACAATAACAAGATGGAATATGGGAAGGAGATGGACGTTTAGTAACAAGGTGTCCTCTCCCTCAATGTCAGCAGGATGAAGGAGCCTGTGGTGCACACGCTCCAGTCAGCACCAGTAGTGTCGAAGGAGAGATGGTCAAGAACCTCAAATATCACCAATAATTTGTTGCGGACAAAACACCTTGCAGCAACAGCCATCTCTACAAGAATGTCTCCACACAATGTCTCTACTTCCAAAGAAGACTGAGGAGGTTTGGCATGTCTCCAACATCTCTTGCAAACCTCTACAGATGCTCCGTCACTGTCATCCTGCTGGGATGCATCAGGGCTTGCCCTGGCATGGTGATGATAGCCAAGCCTCTGTGGCCCTGCCCGCTGCTGAATGATCCATCCTCCTGGTCGGTCTGCATGCAGCATTTTATAAAGCTCTGCAACCTGCACTCCGAATCATGAAATACCAACCAACAAAAGGAAATCTCACCCCCTCCATGACCACCCTCCGCCTCCCAACAGTGTTCCCAGCCCTCCGCCCCTCCGCCCCTCTGTACCTGACCAGCCGAGTGGTCTGTCCGGCCACAGTTTAACCCTCTACTCACCATGGGTGAGTGAGTGGGTGAGTGAGTGGGTGGGTGAGTGAGTGGGTGGGTGGGTGAGTGGGTGAGTGGGTGGGTGAGTGAGTGGGTGGGTGAGTGGGTGGGTGAGTGGGTGAGTGAGTGGGTGAGTGAGTGGGTGGGTGAGTGGGTGGGTGAGTGAGTGGGTGGGTGAGTGAGTGGGTGGGTGAGTGAGTGGGTGGGTGAGTGGGTGGGTGAGTGAGTGGGTGGGTGAGTGAGTGGGTGGGTGAGTGAGTGGGTGGGTGAGTGAGTGGGTGGGTGAGTGAGTGGGTGAGTGGGTGGGTGAGTGAGTGAGTGAGTGGGTGGGTGAGTGAGTGAGTGAGTGAGTGAGTGGGTGGGTGAGTGAGTGGGTGGGTGAGTGGGTGAGTGAGTGAGTGGGTGGGTGAGTGAGTGGGTGGGTGAGTGAGTGGGTGGGTGGGTGAGTGAGTGGGTGGGTGAGTGAGTGGGTGGGTGAGTGAGTGAGTGGGTGAGTGGGCGAGTGGCTCGGTGGTGTATACGTACAAGGCAGTCGGTGTCCTTGGGACCGGTACATCCGGCGGCACATTCATTGTGGCAGCACTCGCTCGGGTGCGTCCCTCTGCAGCGGGTCCGACACTCAAGGGCACAGATCTTCCGAGTCACTGAAACGGCAAAATAAAGTGTGGCAAACAGGTGTGGGTACGGCAGGTGTGACTCCCTCTCCTCTCCACCCCACGCCACCCGCACTGAACTCAGCTGAACACACGTTGGATCACCGCACAGCCACCAGCGCCTCTGGCCTGGAGCTCTGTGTACCCTCAGTTCTCGCCCTGTCGTCGAGAATGGGACCGGCACACTGTAGCCACACGGTCACCGGGAACCGGCGCACTGTAGCCACACCGTCACTGGGAACTGGCACACTGTAGCCACACCGTCACCGGCACACTGTAGCCACACCGTCACCGGGAACCGGCACACTGTAGCCACACCGTCACCGGCACACTGTAGCCACACCGTCACCGGGAACCGGCACACTGTAGCCACACTGTAGCCACACCATCACTGGGAACCGGCACACTGTAGCCACACCGTCACTGGGAACCGGCACACTGTAGCCACACTGTAGCCACACCGTCACTGGGAACCGGCACACTGTAGCCACACCGTCACTGGGAACCGGCACACTGTAGCCACACCGTCACTGGGAACCGGCACACTGTAGCCACACTGTAGCCACACCGTCACTGGGAACCGGCACACTGTAGGCACACCGTCACCGGCACACTGTAGCCACACCGTCACCGGGAACCGGCACACTGTAGCCACACTGTAGCCACACCGTCACTGGGAACCGGCACACTGTAGCCACACTGTAGCCACACCGTCACTGGGAACCGGCGCACGGTAGGCACACCGTCACCGGCACACTGTAGCCACACCGTCACCGGCGCACTGTAGCCACACCGTCACTGGGAACCGGCACACTGTAGCCACACCGTCACCGGCACACTGTAGCCACACCGTCACCGGGAACCGGCACACTGTAGCCACACCGTCACCGGCACACTGTAGCCACACCGTCACCGGGAACCGGCACACTGTAGCCACACTGTAGCCACACCATCACTGGGAACCGGCACACTGTAGCCACACCGTCACTGGGAACCGGCACACTGTAGCCACACCGTCACTGGGAACCGGCACACTGTAGCCACACCGTCACTGGGAACCGGCACACTGTAGCCACACCGTCACTGGGAACCGGCACACTGTAGCCACACCGTCACTGGGAACCGGCACACTGTAGCCACACCGTCACTGGGAACCGGCACACTGTAGCCACACCGTCACTGGGAACCGGCGCACTGTAGCCACACCGTCACTGGGAACCGGCGCACTGTAGCCACACCGTCACTGGGAACCGGCGCACTGTAGGCACACCGCGTCACTGGAAGTGGGTGGCGGCAAACTGTAGCCACAACCTATAGCACGCAGCTTACACACGCTTACTCTTCCACACGAAGAGGCCTTCATGCCGGGTTCTGCTTCCGAGAAGCAATGATCACTGGGAGGGGGGACGGGGGGGAGAGGTAGGGGGAAGGGGGAGGGGGGAGTGGTAGGGGGAGGGAGAGTGGTAGGGGAAGGGGGAGTGGTAGGGGAAGGGGGAGTGGTAGGGGAAGGGGGAGTGGTAGGGAAAGGGGGAGTGGTAGGGAAAGGGGGAGGGGGGAGTGGTAGGGGGAGTGGTAAGGGGGAGGGGGAGTGGTAGGGGAAGGGGGAGGGGGGAGTGGTAGGGGGAGTGGTAAGGGGGAGCGGGAGTGGTAGGGGGGAGGGGGAGTGGTAGGGGGAGGGGGAGTGGTAGGGGGGAGGGGGAGTGGTAGGGGGGAGGGGGAGTGGTAGGGGTAGGGGGAGTGGTAGGGGTAGGGGGAGTGGTAGGGGTAGGGGGAGTGGTAGGGGAAAGGGGGAGGGGGAGGGGAGGGAGGAGTGGTAGGGGAGGGGGGAGTGGTAGGGGGAGGGGGAGGGGGGAGTGGTAGGGGGAAGGGGAAGGGGAGGGGGGAGTGGTAGGGGGAGGGGGGAGTGCTAGGAGGGGGAGTGGTAGGGGGAAGGGGGAGGGGGGAGTGGTAGGGAGGGGGGAGTGGTAGGGAGAGGGGAGGGGGAGTGGTAGGGGGAGGGGGGAGTGGTAGGGGAGGGGGGAGTGGTAGGGGGAGGGGAGGGGGAGGGGGAGTGGTAGGGGGAGGGGAGGAGAGGGGGAGTGGTAGGGGGAAGGGGGAGGTGGAGGGGGGAGGGGTAGGGGGAGGGGAGGCGGAGGGGGAGTGGTAGGGGGTAGGGGAGGGGGGAGTGGTAGGGGAAGGGGGAGTGGGGAGGGGGAGGGGGAAGGGGGGGTAGTGGTAGGGGGAAGGGGACTGGTAGGGGGGAGTGGTCTGGTAGGGGGAGGGGTGAGACGGAGGGGGGTTGGATGCCATGTGGGTTCCACCCAGTGGACATGGGCTGGTGACCACTCACATGTCTGGCAATACTCGGGCCCCGAGCTCCAGCACGACTCACACCCACGACTGCAGTTCCCGCCTGAGTGGAGAGAGAGAAACAGAACGGAGATGAAGAGACAGTGAGAGTGTAAACTGTGGCAGCACAACCCTGTGCGATGCTGGGGGAGGGGTAACTCACAGACGAGTTACTCACATTTAACAGTCCTGTTGCTGTCCACCGTGCCCAGAAACGGGAACTTGTTGTTGGCATCTTGAATGTCATCCCATTGGATGGTCTCCTGGTAACACAGCCAGGGGTTGTTGCGAATCAAAATGCTCCCAGTCAGGATCTCTGTTAAATACAAAGCAGCGTGATGGACATCATGCTTGTAGTGGGAGGATTCATCACATTGCAGGACGGAAATCTAAAGCTAAGCGAGGTTGACAGAGCCTGACGACCAAGGCAGCAAGCACCAGGCCACCGTCACCATCAGCCTCCTGGTGCTGTGACACACTGAAGCTTGTCTCCGCTAGTCTCCAGCACCCAGCCTGCTCCTGCACTCAGTGACTGCTGCTCACCCCTGATTCACAACTACCCCAGGCGTTATTAACCCTGAACAGCATCTAGCTGCACTTCGTAAAACTCATTCTTGGCTCAGGATTTACTTGATGGGAATGATGGGAATGGTCGCAGTGGCCTGAAGGACCTGTTTCTATGCTGTGTCTGTCTCTATCTCTAACTGTGGCAATGATTCTAGAACAAGAAAGCACAGTGAGAGTGGAGAGAGATGCAAGAGGGGCCACAGGGGTGACTATCAGGTGAATAATTCAAGTGAGCAGCGGCCTGGATATAGTTAGCTGGAGGTAAAGTTGACCACCGGGGCGATGGCTGTCCTGCCGGCAGTCTGGTCGTTTTTTCATTCTTTTTGGTTTTTTTGAGTGTGTTAAAAGTTTGTTTTAATGTTCTTCGGTTTATTTTGTGTGTGGGGAGGAGGGAGGGGGGAGGGGGGAGCGGGAAACTTTATTTCAAGTGCTTACCTTGCCGGAGATGTGATTATTTTCGAATCACATTCTCCGGGCTCTGGGGCCTACCATCGATGGAGGTGGAAGCCTCCTCGGATTGTCGTGAGCCCCAACGCAGGGCGCGGACTTAACATTGGAGTGGATCCCTTGCCTGGGATTGCTCCAACCGCGGCCTGCGGACTTATCATCAAGAACTGGCAGACTCGGGAGAGGCTAGTCGGGAAGGTTCGACCAGCCCTGATGCGAGGTTCGGTCGTCCAGCGCAGGGAAGCTAACATCCCCCCGATGCAGGAGCGATCGCCTCGACGCGGAGGGCCCAAATGCCGCCGGCTACCGGAGTCAAGATCGTCCCGTCAATGGACGCTCGAGGCCCACAACCGAGGAAAAACTAAGGGAAGGACTTGAACTTTATTTCGCCTTCCATCACAGTGAGGAATGTGTAGGGGTCACTGTGGTGGATGTTCATGTTAAAATGTGTTTTTGAGTGATCTGTTGCTTTTAATTGTATGACTGACCTGGCCAATGAAATTCCTCGTATGTTGCAAAACATACTTGGCGAATAAAGTCTGATTCTGATTTTGAAGTTTAAAAAAAAGTGAAGGAGTGAAAAGAGAATTTGAGAAGGCAATTGACATAAAAGGGAATCTAAAGTCCTTCTGCAGGCATGTAATAGGCTGTAGACGCAGGGTGGGCAATCGGTGCCCAGGAACTTGCTGGTACTTTGTATTGGTTTTGCCAATTTGAAGATGCTGCCAAGATTTTGCCCAAAAATAATGGAAGGAATGAAATTGGCAATAAGTTGGTTGTAGACAGACTAAAGCCTAAAGCAGGCAGGTCACCAGGTCTGGGTGACCAGGGGGAGAGATCCACTGCCCCTCTGATGGTAGCAATGCGAGTGACAAGTGAATCATCACCACAGGCTCATCGGTTTAACTGTGGTGGCGGCGCGTTTAGAAACAACTTCAGAAACTTGAAGCAGCTTGAATAAATAAAGGACAGCTTGATGTTGAGAACATTTGACAAAGTTCCACAAGGTTAGAAATACAAAGGCCAATGCCAGCCTAAATTAGAAATGGAATGAAGGACAGAAAGTAGAAATGCAAAGTTAGCAGGTGCTTCTCAGACAGACAGGAGGGTGGTCATCAATGACACATACCAGCGACAACCACTACTTTACACATCACAGCGTAAAGATTTCAAGTCAGTGGGAATGACATTGAATGCAGGGAAGGTGAAGTAGCAGAAAGTATACGACCAGACAATAGAGACTAAACAGCTTAATTAGAAGAATGTTTAAGAACAGGGGGATCTGGGCAGGACAAACCTGAGCAGATATTGAGCTTCACAACAGACAGAGAGAATAAGAGCAGAGAGGTTATGTTGAACCTATGTAGTGGAAGGCCACATTGAGCATTGTGTTGCCAGAAAGAATGCAAGAACAATTATTAGAGGCTGTTCCAATTAGCAGACGGTTCAAGGAACCACGGACATAGATTTATATTGATGACCAACATTTTCAGACAAGAAAACCTTGTTTTAGTTTTGCAAATTGGCCATGACCTGGAATCTTAGTCTGTTCCACATTTTGGAAACAGAGGCATTCAATTCCTTTAAGAGAAACTCAGACAAACACAAGCATGAATAATTGGTGTTATTGTGGGAAAGAGCAGGAGTGGGAGTACGAGATCAGTCGGCAAAGTGCCGGGATAAACAGTGGCCTGAATCCAGGATCTGACTCTCTAAAACCAACCCCCGCTCAGCAAACTCTGACCATACTCTGGAATTCTCTGCCTCAGAGGGCGATGGAGGCGGGTTCTCTGGATGCTTTCAAGAGAGAGCTAGATAGGGCTCTTAAAAGTAGCGGAGTCAGGGGATATGGGGAGAAGGCAGGAACGGGGTACTGATTGTAGGTATGTTACAAAACTTACCTTGAGCAGCGCTGCAGTTCTGCCGCTCCCCGTGTGCACGACTTTGGCGCCTTTCAGAGGGGGGCTGGCTTAAAGTGCCGTTTTTCCACAGGCAGGAAAAATCGATGAATGTCGGGCGATTTTGTTGCGGAAGAAAAATCGCTCCGACATTTCATGAATGAAGGTATTTTTAAATTACTCTAAATTATTTGTTAACTAGAGTAATTTAAAAATCACCTTCAAAAGCCGTGAGAACCGACAACCGGAAGGATTTTGCGTAGGGGAGAAAAAAGGTAAATAGTTTATTTTTATATTAAAAGTTGGTTTTTCGGGAGGCTTTAATAATATTTTCATGTTGCGAAATAGGGTCTAAAAAAATGTATGAACAAACAGTATTTTTCCTCCCGACTTCACCGCTAACCGCAACGTTCTAATCCACCGCATTCCACTAAAACCCACTCGCTAGTTGATTTAAATGGCCATTAATTTACAGGCATTAAACACTAAATTCCTTCCATTTGGCCCAGAAATTCATGAAAATGAGATTTAAAAATTATGTTATATTGTGGATTATTGTGTGAATGTTATTTGGACACTTAGGCAATTTTAAAAAAGTTTATGTTTTCTTAAGAAATGGATAGATGTTTAGATCTACTCATTGAATTCTGTAATTAGCTATAATAGTAAGATTAAACGAGAACTTACCAGTTTGAGGTTTGATCTTTATTTTATGAGGAGTTGCGATGAGGGATTTCGTGAAGAACCCGCCAGCACGCATGCGCGACATCTCTTCAAAGCAGCGGTGTGGAATCACAGAACCAACAAACCAAAGAAATGACTTGTTATAGTAAGATTGAAGAGACTCTAGTTACCAGTTGACTTTATGATCGAGGGTTGGGAGCGGAGGGCACGAAATCCCTCATCGCAACTCCTCATAAAATAAAGATCAAACCTCAAACTGGTAAGTTCTCGTTTAATCTTACTATTTCATTTCGGAGTCACGTGAGTGACTTCGTGAAGACTTCAAAGCTCTGTGATTACACGCCCTGGACCACGTCCATGCTCACACACTGCCGTAATACTGATGGAGGAAGTATGTTAACGTATTTCAGACTTGAACAAGCTGAAAAATAATAACATTATTGTTAGTACAACAATAAACCCCTGAACTCGGGGACAAACGTTTAGGGACAGCACTTAACGTGCGTAACGTTGCGGGAAAAGGCCACAGGTTAGTTATGAAACCACTGAAATGTAGTTTCATTGGCCCAGCCCGCTATCGTGAGGACATGCTCCATGAACACCTCCATGGTCCTCGTTCCTGATGTGGATGCAGCCTTGGTAGAATGACATTTCAAAATGTTTAGTGTCTTACCTGCTGCATCGAATACCACCTTAAGCCATCTGGAGATAGTCTGCACCGCAATTCTGTGACGTGGGTTTCCATGGGTGACAACAGATCCCATTTCCACACCTGTAGTCGCAGGTCTGTATAGTTTAAGTAACTCTTTCATAAAGCAGTTACATTATTATGGGTCGATCATTCTATCCAGGTTTAATTCCTGTAGAGTCTGGACCCGTTGTGCTGTATTCAGTGCTATTGCCATCACCACTTTTGAAGGTGAGTAAGTCCAGTGGTACCTCCGTGATAAGCGACCACCTTCTGAGTAGGGTCAACACCACGCTAATCTCTCAGATATTATATCGTGGTCGGGAAGGGATGGATAGCACATATCTCTCGTAGTTTGGATACCAGCTGGTGAGATCCCACTCCGATGTTGAGCTAGGATGACAGTGCACTACTGGCACTGTATGCAGCACTGTAACTGAGGGCTCATCATAATGAGCACATTGGAGATCGTAGCAGATATGTAGGTCGTCTTGGTCCGACTACAAAATCCTCTCATATCCTGTGTAGGTGAGGTAGTGCTTCCCAGTGGACTTTCTCTGCACGATCTATATGATGTCCATGGTCCTGTATGTTCCAGACCTGGGTACATTTTCTGCAACACCTGTCTGATGAGGCAGGATGGGGAAAGCATAGAAATCCATTTCCCCCAATGTAGCGAGAACCCGTCCATCGCCACACTTGGAGACCACATTCTGCAGTTTCTCCTGGGTTTCCTCAGGTACTACAGGTTCCTCCAGAACTGGAGGACATCTGGTCCAGCTGCAGAGACTGTGCTCTAGTATACGCTCCATCATGCGCTCCATCCGAGCCATGCGACCACTGCCGCATCTGCGGACAATAAGTCGACTTCCTCAGGTTCTGGAGAATCTCTGAGGCTTCTGTCATTGCCCCACACCTCGTCGAGGTGATTACAAGGGTGCAAGACAGGATGTCGCTGCCTGCCGCTCCTGCGTGGCTAAGCGACTCCCGCGCGGACCTGCCGCTGCTCCGCCGTCTTCCGGACGGAGGCGGCCCGCTGGTCTGATAAGACATGATAGCGGTGGTGAGTCGGTCCCGGCCGCCGAAGCGTGGTACCCCGACGTCCGCGCGGGCTTGCCGCCTGTCCTCCAAAGGCGACGTTCGGTCACGTCCTCCACTACAAGGGAGTGCGATGACCGAGATGAGACTACACCGACCTGCAACCAGGCAGGCTCCCTCGGTGCTGAGTCTGTGTCCTCCTATGGGACAACCCGTCGTTCGGTCACGTCCTGCCGCTAAAGGGGGTGCGGTGACCGAGATGAGACTACACCGACCTGCAACCAGGCAGGCTCCCTCGGTGCTGAGTCGGTGTCCTCCTTTGGGACAAAGCGTCGTTCGGTCACGTCCTGTCGCTAAAGGGGGTGCGGTGACCGAGATGAGGCTACTCCGACCTGCAACCAGGCAGGCTCCCTCGGTGCTGAGTCTGTGCCGGCCGCACATGTGGTCCTCCAGACCCAGGCCTCAATCCTTCCCCGGTCCACGATCTGGTGGCCTGCTCCAGTGGAAGTTGACCCCGGCTCTATGGCGGGTTTACCGACTGCTGTGCGATACTTCCCCTGGTCCTCTCTCTGGTGACCTGCATATTTGGGGAGAGAGAACGTGCCAAGAATATAGCACGTTACGCACCTTTGCTCCACTGTCGCTATGGTTAAGTGACAGAGGTAGGGAGTCAGGGTCTTACCTACCCTGCTCCTGTGCGGTTACCACTTATGGCACCATGGTCAGTCGTGGTGGAGAATCAGGTCCTGACTGCGCAGGGCTCCCCTGATTTCCGCGTTTTTATCCCGACCCGCAGAGCGGGTGCTCCCGACGTTGCGGGCAGCTCCAGGAATGGTGGGCGTTGACTCACATCTGGAGGCGCCGGTATGTAGGTCCTTGCTGGCCTTCTGGTTTGACCCCGTGGCCTGGAATATGGAGTTTTCCTGGCCGTTTGTCTGGTCAAGGTGTGCGACCTCATAAGACCCACTGTCTTGGCATGGTCGTCTAAATCCTTGACCTGCTTCAGAAGGTCTTCCCCGAATAGTTGTCTGGGTGGTGGTGTTGGAGATGCTCTGCATAGCCCCGCAAATTTGGGATTTAGCGTGAGCTTGATGGCACTTTTTCGAAACGCATTTATTTCGTATTGCGTGTTACATAATAATTCAAGAGCATCCTCCTGTTCGGTGTTCAAGTCCATCCCGTCCACCGACGTCGCAAAAGCGGTAATCCCAGATGTGAGCAGTTTTAGGATTATCTGTAATTCTTACTTCCTGTGCTCTTATGCCCGGGCTTATATTGCTCCAAATAGGCATGTTTACAATAGGTACATTGAGTGAGTTACAATTACTCGGTGCCTTGCACCCATTCATGGCCTCCGCAAGGACCTGATCCTGTAGCTGGTGGTTGGTAGCGGCCAGTTTAGTTTTGAGAGGTTGTCCCGATGATTCGGGTAACGCAAACTTGGCTGCCACGTCCAAAAGTACTTACCTGAGGAACCTCAGTTGCCACTGGTTCGTGTGCCAAGATATCCTCTTCTCCTGGCTGCCTCATGCTACCAATTGACGGTGGGGATATATCCAAAAGTTCCCGGAACTGGACATTTCCTGCAGTTGATTTTGCTGCAGGATCCGTTCCATCATCCTCTCCATCCGTTCAATGCGCCCTTCATGGTGCGTAAATGGGAGGTCAGAGCCCTCATGCCCGAAGGAACTCCTGAGGCTCCTATCATCGGCCCGTACCTCATCGAGGTAATCTCGGTGCCGTGACAAAAATCGCTGCCAGCCGCCTCAGCGAAGCTGTACGACTCCCGCGCGGATCTGCTCATACGCCTCCTTGGATGAGCTAGGCCCGACTGCCTCAAAGGGCATATGCGGTGTGAAGTCGGCACCTGACGCCTGCGGCGTGGCGACCCGACATCCGCGCGGGCTTGCCACCTGTCCTACTCCTGGACTCAGGCGGCGTACGGTCCCGTCCTGCCGCTATAGGGGGATGCAGTGACCGTGGCGAGACTCCACCTGTATGAATCCACCTGGTCCAATTAGGTGGTGAGTCAACACTGGCCCTCCCTGGTCTGCCAGTGGACTCGGGTCTCGGTAAACCACCAGTCCGCAATCTAGCGGTCTTTGGTGAAATTCCTGCCCTAAAAGGGCTTTGTTGTTGAGCTCTATCCCTGGCACTTTCACGAGGGCTCGGGGAGAAGGGCCGTGCAGCAGCACGTGAAACCCGTTTGCTCATATCAGCCAATGATTCTCTCCCTGTTGGAGATAGTGAAAAAATGGAGTCAGGGTCTACCTGCTCCGGCGCCGTACCGACTTCCTGCTCTGCGGGTACCCCGCTTGTACACAGCTGTGTCGGTGGGTCGGGTCCTGTAATCACAGGGCTCCCCGACTTTTGCGCCTTTTTCCCGGCCCGTCTAGCGGGTGCTGTCGTTGTAGAGAGCTCCGGGAATAATGGCCGGCGATTCCTTTTGGAAGTCCTGCGGCCTGTACTCCTCATTATCCATGTCCCTGTTGGAGAAAACACATTCAAAACAGCAGGGACAACCAGCTCAAGGTTGCCTGTACTTACCTGAGTGGCCCTTATGAAGGGCTGGTGGTGAGCTGTCGTTCTGCCATTGTTGAGCAATGGTGAGTGTTGAGCCCGGACCCACAGGGTCAACAAGTTGCCCCATTGTAAAAATAAGTTGGGCTTAGAGACAACATGATAATGGCTGCAACTCCATACCCTCTAAATTACAGCACTGGGATAATGCAGGCTGTGTAGAGTTGAGTTGGGGCTAACCCCTTACTCTTAGTAAATGCCGGCAGCCCGCAGTATCGTGTGGGCTGCGGTGTAAGTCGGGCTGCTGCTCTGCCATTGCTAACTGCAAATGGCGAGCCTGCAAGCCCCTAGTTATAAAATAACTGCCGACAGCTCGCAGTATCCTTGCGGCTGCGGTGTAAAATCGGGCTGTGCTCTGCCGTTGCTTACTGCACACGGCGAGTCTGCAAGCCCCTAGTTAAAAATAACTGCCGACAGCCCGCAGTATCCTTGCGGGCTGCGGTGTAAAATCGGTCTTATGCTCTGCCGTTGCTACTGCACACGGCGAGTCTGCAAGCCCATACTTCTTTAAAAATGCCGACAGCCCGCAGATCCTTGCGGGCTGTGGTGTAAAATCGGGCTTATGCTCAGCCGTTGCTTACTGCATACGGCGAGTCAGCAAGCCCCTACTTACTTATAAATGCCGCCAGCCCGCGACCTGCGGGCTGCGGCGTAGAGTCGGCTGCCTCTGCCGTCCTCCGCCGGCGAGTGTGAACCCGGACCTACCTGGGTCAACGGGCTCTCCCGACTCCATGTATTAGAGCCGCCGCTGACTGCCCGCATACCGCGGTCCGCAGTCAGTGTTGAAGCGGCCTGGAGTACTCTGAAAACAGAGTCCCTGTAAGAAAAAACGGACGGCGGGTTAGTTTTCCACTTACCTGCAGGTCCAGCAGTGGAGGAGCAACGCTCCTCCCTGCCCGTCGGTCGCACGCACGTCGACGATATGTCGCGCATGCGTGCTGGCGGGTTCTTCACGAAGTCACTCACGTGACTCCGAAATGAAATTAGATAACTAACTAATTATATGCTTTAATTTCAGGTCATCCAAGTAAGATTGTTTCATATTTATTTCAGAATGCTTCAATCTATAATAAGTGAAAATTTCATTGAGTTCTCTTAATTTTTAAGAAAGTTATGGGCTTTTAACTGATCCAGATCACAGCTTTTGAGTTAAGTCAATTGCAAGGCAATGGGGAACAAGATGCTAATTTCCGAGTATGAAAATGGCCATAACTTTCTAAATACTGAAGATATGAAAGTAAATTAGGTGTCAAATTAAACTTCTTTTTATACTTTATCTGATGGGATAAATTGCAGACTTGATTTTTAAAATCTCAAAATTTTGTAACATTGCTACTGATTGGGGATGATCAGCCATGATCACATTAAATGGCAGTGATGGCTCGAAGGGCCGAATGGCCTACTCCTGCACCTATTGTCCATACCCTTCTGAATTGTGTCCACCTTTTGCCCAGTATAGGGGATACTTGGCTCGATTGTAACCAATGATTGTCTTTCTGCTGACTGGATAGCATGCAACAAAAGCTTTTCACTCGGTATATGGGACAGTAAATTAAACTAAGGTTGGAGGATCCTCCAAACAGAGATAGAGAGTTCAGAAAGGTGTGATGGAAAGAGGTTGTGAGAAGCAGTGGGAGAGACGGACCTGTCAGGCTCCTGAGCCGGAGCTCCCGAAGCCCAGTGGTGCCAGAGTGGAGGTTGGAGATGACGGCCAGTGCATAGCGGCCCTCGTACAGCTGGCTTCCCCGAATGATGCGCAGATTCTCCAGTGGAATGTAGTCAACCTCGTTGTGAGCGAGAAGAACATAGCCTTGCACCTCCTGAATATTCTGGGCAACAAAAACATCAACAGGAACCATGAATTTCAGAGTGGGAACAAGTCTAAAAATACACTGCCGCTGTGAAACAGCAAGCTCAAACTGGGGAGTCTGGAGAGGATGGATGAGGAGCAGAGGAGGCGGGGGGTGGGGAGAGGGGGTGGGAAGAGGAGGGGACAGGTAGGGGAGAGAGGGGAGTGTGGGGTAGGGAGGGGATAGTGGGGGGAGGAGAGGGGAGAAGGGGAGCGTGGAGGAGGCGTGGGGAAGGGAGGGGATAGTGGGGAGAGGAGAGGGGAGAGATAGAAGGTGTATTGTTGCAGGTTCAAGTTACCTGCAGGAAGGAAAGATCAAGGTTCCCTTTCAGGTGTGTGATCTCCAGGTTGCCCTGGACCTCACGGCAGTTCTCGTACAGCTTGCGCAGAGTGTAGTAATGGTTTTCCAAACTGAAGGCGAGTTTGAGCTTCATGTCGGTCCCTGGACATACTACAAGGAACAGCAGGAGATGTGCATGAGGCATCGCAGTGCTCACTGTTCCAGGGCTCATAATGAACACACTCTTGTAAACCCCCAACCCTCACTGCATCGGTGTTATCTCCACAGCCCATGGTACACTCTGGTACACCCCACACTGTCTGTGTTATACACCCACCATACACTGATACACCACATACCCCCACTGTTCTCCCTCTGTGACTAACATATAACCTGTACTCTCCCTGTTGGAACTCTCACTGCAACCAGCTGATATTCCCCACACCTGCACTGGTACAGGGCTGGTAGTGACAGGTGTTTCAGAGACCGGAGAAGTCTTCAGGTGTGTGCTGATTATACCTGTGCAGGTGAAGTGTGTTTGCTTGCTGCACAGATGCTGCCCGATGTGGTGGATATCCCGCGGTCTCTATGAAAGCTCCCATTTGGGGTGAGTTTGTTCCACACAGCTCACCGCCTGTGCTGGTCAGCAGAATACTGGTGGCACTTACCTTGTGGGGTGGGGAGCTGGGCTCGGCCCAGGGCTCCGTACAGCAGCAGCAAGAGTGGGGCAGCACCAGCCCAGGGAGTCAGCACCAGAGCCACCATCACCGAGCCTGCAGAGCCAGGGTGAACGCACGGTGAGACACTCCTCCACTGCAGGTTCTGCTGCACGGCCACCGGGGCAGTGCAAAACAGGAGCCAGCACTCTGGTCACCAGCGCATTAACTGCACAAGCATTTCCTGAACATGATAAAATAAGAGAAAGCAGCGTCACTGAGTTTCCTTCCGCTGGATGGTCATCGATACCTGGCACCCACTCATGGCTATCACTTACATCCTGATAATGGAGAGAGCGGGCCGGACCCGGACCCGGTCCCAGCCAGGGGGCCTCCACACCGGGACAGCACTGGCCCTTCCTCACCCAGTGGGTAGGGGAGGTGGGGGACTGGCAGCAGGGTCTGTACATGAGCTTTAGAATGGCAAGAGACAGAGCAATCAGGGAGGTGGGTGGTGAGGGGGAGGCAGGATGTGAAATGGGATGTGTGGGGCAGAGACAGTATGTTGAGACACAGTGGCAGGTGCAGGGTATTTATACCCAAAAACACGCAACCTGTCACAATCCGTGGAGGGGAATGAGGCACTGCAGGAAGGGATATACCCGTCCACAGAGCTGTAGTCCAGGACACAAGACACTGACCAGCACTGTCCAACAGTCTACAGGCAGTGAGCCCACACTGACACTCTGCCCAGAACAGCAGCCAGAGCACAGCACATCCGTTACCCTCCGCTGCAGCTCCTGTGCTATCTCACCCCGCCAGCACCCTGAACCATGAATAAATGCCAGTCCCAGCAGTGTGAGTGGGGATTACTACAAGCAGTCACTGTCTATTCAGAGGAAGAGCCAGTCCATGTTACAGCCACTGTTTATTCTATTACACTGAGATTCCAGACTTGTCACATTAAAATCTACTACTCAAGATGAAAGTGCTGGACTGTACAGAAACCAACTGTGAATCGCTGCCCCCCCACCCCAGCTGACCACTGCCCCCCCACCCCAGCTGACCACTGCCCCCCCACCCCAGCTGACCACTGCCCCCCCACCCCAGCTGACCACTGCCCCTCACACCCCAGCTGACCACTGCCCCCCCACCCCAGCTGACCACTGCCCCCCCACCCCAGCTGACCACTGCCCCCCCACCCCAGCTGACCACTGCCCCCCACCCCAACTGACCACTGCCCCCCCACCCCAGCTGACCACTGCCCCCCCACCCCAGCTGACCACTGCCCCCCACCCCAACTGACCACTGCCCCCCCACCCCAGCTGACCTCTGCCCCCCACTGCGCCCCACACCCCAGCTGACCACTGCCCCCCCCACCCCAACTGACCACTGCCCCCCCACCCCAGCTGACCACTGCCCCTCACACCCCAGCTGACCACTGCCCCCCCACCCCAGCTGACCACTGCCCCCCCACCCCAGCTGACCACTGCCCCCCCACCCCAGCTGACCACTGCCCCCCACCCCAACTGACCACTGCCCCCCCACCCCAGCTGACCTCTGCCCCCCACTGCGCCCCACACCCCAGCTGACCACTGCCCCCCCACCCCAACTGACCACTGCCCCCCCACCCCAGCTGACCACTGCCCCCCACCCCAGCTGACCACTGCCCCCCCACCCCAGCTGACCACTGCCCCCACACCCCAGCTGACCACTGCCCCCCACCCCAGCTGACCTCTGCCCCCCACTGCGCCCCACACCCCAGCTGACCACTGCCCCCCCACCCCAACTGACCACTGCCCCCCCACCCCAGCTGACCACTGCCCCCCACCCCAGCTGACCACTGCCCCCCCACCCCAGCTGACCACTGCCCCCACACCCCAGCTGACCACTGCCCCCCACCCCAGCTGACCACTGCCCCCCACTGCCCCCACACCCCAGCTGACCACTGCCCCCCCCACCCCAGCTGACCACTGCCCCCCCACCCCAGCTGACCTCTGCCCCCACACCCCAGCTGACCACTGCCCCCCCACCCCAGCTGACCACTGCCCCACACCCCAGCTGACCACTGCCCCCACCCCAGCTGACCACTGCCCCTCACACCCCAGCTGACCACTGCCCCCACCCCAGCTGACCACTGCCCCCACACCCCAGCTGACCACTGCCCCCCACCCCAGCTGACCACTGCCCCTCACACCCCAGCTGACCACTGCCCCCACCCCAGCTGACCACTGCCCCCACACCCCAGCTGACCACTGCCCCCCACCCCAGCTGACCACTGCCCCCCACCCCAACTGTGTGTCTACAGCCAGAGATCCGGGCATTGTGACAGACTGGGGAAGAGGCAGAGCAGCTGCCGTCACCTGCGACCATCACTCGCGGCCAGCAGATGCTGTTGGGAGACGGGGATCAGGACGGCGCGGATCTCAGCACAGTGCGACACACTTTAACCAAGCAATGGACCAGCAGTACGGGGCCAGGCTGGGGCAGGGCACCTCTGTACAGGGTGGGAGGAAGCTGTTACCCGGCTGATGGAAGACCCCAGGCACCTGCATATGGGTCGGACAGAACACTCAGTGACCTGTGGCCCCAGGAGCCTGTGTCCCAGACAGGTAGCATCCCAAGAATTCCTGCATGAAGATCCAGACTGGAACACAATCTCTGGGGATCTGTGTCATGGACGGCAGGATCCCAGGAATCTGTGTCCCAGACAGGCATGATCCCAGGAATCTCTTTAGCTTTTAGGTTAACTCTTAAGGCTGACGGAATCAAGGGATTATGAGGAAAAAGCAGGAACAGGGTATTGATTCGGAATGATCAGCCATGATCGTATTGAATGGCGGTGCCGGCTCGAAGGGCCAAATGGCCTCCTCCTGCACCTACTTTCTATGTTTCTATGAATCTGTCCCAGACAGGCAGGATCCCAGGAAGTGAGGTGTAAGCTGCCCAAGCGAAATATGTTGGTGTTCCTCCAATTTACGCTGGGCCTCACTCTGACAATGAGGAGGCCCAGGACAGAAAGTTCAGATTGGGAATGGGAGGGGGAGTTAAAGCGCTGAGTCACCGGGAGATCAGGTCGGTTAAGACGGACTGAGCGGAAGTGTTCAGTGAAACGATCGCCGAGCCTGCGCTTGGTCTCGCCGATGTAGAGAAGTTGACACCTGGAACAGCGGATACAGTAGATGAGGTTGGAGGAGGTGCAAGGAATCGCAGGGGATTGGATTTTAAAGCAGACACCTCAGGATGGATGGTGTCGGGTAGTGAGGAGAGATAAAGCAGCAGATGCTGGTCCCTGGGAAGGTGCGACTGTCGTCAGCCGCTCCACTCGCTGCCCTGAATGTACGTCCACGGATACAGCTCAGGCACAGCATGGTTCTGCTTGCAGCGTGTTGGGAATGTCAGGAATGTGCTGAGAGGGGGCGGTTGCTGCCAAGTCAGGCTGCCTGAGGTGATCACTCAGGCCACGGGCCAGATCGCCCTCACATGCTGGCTCTCAAACAGGTGGATCATTGTGGCCACCACCCCCTCCCAATGTGGGCCCCGTCCCCATGGCAACAGAGGCCGGCTCCACTGGGATATTACACAGAGCATCTGCACAGCTCTGGGAACCACCCTCAGCCTAGCACCCTCCCAGATCACATTCCCTGCCAGCAACCCTCCCGCACATGCACCACCAATACCCCACTGACACACACTGCCCGTAACCCCAGCCCATGACCACCCCCCCATTCACACACCCTCCCACCACTCACAATGAAAGTGCTGGATTGTACAGAAACCACCTGTGAATCATAGAAACATAGAAAATAGGTGCAGGAGTAGGCCATTCGGCCCTTCGAGCCTGCACCGCCATTCAATGTGATCATGGCTGATCATGAATCACTGCCCCCCCACACCCCAGCTGACCACTGTCCCTCTGATCTCGAGCTTCCCATTTCCGAGGAGTACCTGTGCTGGTTTTACTGTCTGTGCAACCTACCGTCCTTCCTGCACCACCCACCCTCAGTAGGCCTCACATTGTGACGCTCAGAACTGGACACAAGTCCATCAGCAGCTGCGTGTTTTCCAAAGGCAGGTTTGTGGCGTCTCCTGGCACATACTTTCCATCAAACAGCCTCCTGAGATATTTGCGGTGAGCTGGGCATTTAATGCATGCTGTAAGCCATTCCTAAGGTTGTTTGTCCCCAAACTAAACAACCTAGAATGCTGGAGGTGTGAATAGGCAAGAGAAAAAGCTGAGAATCTCAAACTGTGCCCAGGGTGGGCCGGAGTGGCAGCGATTCCACGACTAGCCCCGTGAAGTCAAGCTTCACAACACGTTCTGCTGAAGCCAGTTCCAGCCCTGCCTTACACTAGAGCTGAAAGGCCACAAAGGGCAGAGTAGCTCATTGGGTCAGGCAACATCTCTGGAGAACACGGATAGGTAAAGGTGTAGTATCCAACCCAAGAACTCACCTATCCAAGTTCTTCAGAGAAGCTGCCTGACGTGCCAGAGTTACTCCAGCACTCTGCGTCCTTTTGTGTAAACCAGCACCTGCCGTTCCTTGTTTCTACCTTTTAACACTGGAGCTGGGCTGACTGAAGAAATCACAACACTCAAAACTACAAATATAGTAACCAGATGTTCCTGTTTGACAGGTTGCCACAGCTTTAACCCTCAGAAAACAATTGTTCCAGTAAACTGGAAGCACATGAGCTTTACCGCTGGAGTTAAATGTAATCTGTCGGACTTCCTTCCTGTCCTGTGCTGAAATGCCTGGATATGTGCAAGCATTGGAAGGTGGAACATGTTAGTCAGTCACAGTGGCCAGACTCCAGTCTGCTGGATTACGCCAGTACAGAGACAAGAAGGACTGTGATACAACAAGCCAGCCATGTACAATGCAAGTATATGCTGGGTGGAGAGCACTAGGCAGGGGTTGGATTGTTCTGGGAGTGGCTCCTGTGACTGCCGGCTCTGTCAGACGCTGCTGCACACAATGTTTGGACCTCATTTGTTCTGATGAATAAGTGAATATGCTCCTCCCCTCCAAACTCAGCAGTTTATAAACAACAACAGCTAGGGGTGACTGGGCAGTGGTGGCCAGGCAATAACATTGGGAGGGAGATATTCAATGAGTGATCCTTCCAGGACAACAGAACAACTAGCTGGACGGATGGGGTGTACGAATAGAAGCTAGTGTTGGCTTTCAGGAAAAGTAGATCAATCCCATGAGGCTGATGGGATCTAGCCCAGATTTTTGAGAGAGGCAAGAAATGAGATTGCAGGAGTCATGACAAAGACCTTATCTTCTTTACCCACAGACGAGGTGCCGGAGGACTGGAGAGTAACCAATGTTGTTTCTTGGTTTAAGAAAGGAAGTAGAGGGGACAGGTTTGACAGGGAAGACATTTGAAGATCTGAAACATACCTTTCTCACATAGTATGGCTACTAAGCATTCAGATGACACCAGAATTGGTGGTAGGATAAGCAGCAATGAAGGTTATTGGAGATTATAACAGGCTCTAGATCAATGGAAAGTGGGCAGATAAAATGTAACAAACAAGTGCAAGGTGTGCCATTTTAGTGTGTCAGGGATGTGGAATATATTATCCAATAACAATCCCAGTGCAGATGTTGGGCATGTGGAGCAAGCTGCCAGGAGAGGGGAGAGCAGGTACAATGGCAATACCTGATCGTTATTGAGACAGGTACTTGGATAAGAAAGTGACATGATACGATAGAACTTGATTTATCCCAGGAGGGGAATTGATCTGATTTGGGGGGGGGGGGGGGGGAGAGTCAGTCTACCCCACGACAGAAGGGGGAGGAGTTGTACAATTTGATAGCCACAGGGAAGAGGATCTCCTGTGGCGTTCTGTGCTGCATCTTGGTGGAACCAGTCTGTTGTTGACCAGTGTGTCATGGAGGGGGTGAGCTGTATTGTCCAGGATGCTCAGCAGTTTGAGGAGCATTCTCCCCTCCAAGACCAACCTCCCATGAAACCTACTCCGCCCCCAGGATGGAGCCAGCCTTCCTGATGAGTTTGTTAATCCTGTTGGCGTCCACACCCTTCGCCTTGCTGCCCCAGCACACGGCAGTGAAGAAGTTGAGGGATACATAAGGTGGCAGCGGTGGAAGGTGAAGGGTTAGTTTCTGAATTACAAATTGCCCAGAGAATTTCAGCAACAAGAATACAAACAAAAAGCACAACAACTACAGATGTTGAAAATAAGAGAATCTTACTAAATGTCACCTTGGGCCAAGATATCCCCGTCACACCCTGGCTCGGATGGTGGTGGAGGAAAGAGGGGATAGGAAGGGTTAATGAGGTAGTGGATGCATGAAGGGCCTGTCTGATTTAAGATCAACAAACGAGAATCGCATGTTTGATGCAGAACTGTTTACAGGGACATAAACACTCAAATGAAACAAGGAAATTGGCAAGATCAACTGAAAGTCTGCTCAGTGGGAGAGATTAAAGGTTTACGATCATTGACAAGGTTGGCTGTGTGCAGCAAAGTTCCACAGAGCTCGAGACTACAACCCTTCCTGTTTATGGCACGTGTATTAATGATGTGGACAAAGTGCACACAGCCTTTAGAGGGGAGGAATTGTGGGCAAGGTTGTCCTGAACGTCTTGCAGGGTCTTTGCTGTTGTTATTCTGATTGTGATCAGCACTGGAACCTTCACAGAATGAAGCAGCAGTCATACAATCTTGCAGCTACACTGTGCAGCGCGGGTGTTGAGTCTGTGCCAGATTAGTGCCTTCAATTCAGTGGCAGTAACAGCTCCACGGCCAAGATTCAGACATTTATATAAAAAGCTGGGGTAACTCAGCGGTCTGGCAGCATCTCTGGAGAAAAGGGCTCAAAGGGCCGAATGGCCTACTCCTGCACCTATTGTCTGTTGTCTAAAAGGATTAGGTGACATTTCAGAAGAAGGGCCTCGACCCGAAACGTCACCTTTTCTCCAAAGATGCTGCCTGACCCGCTGAGTTATTCCAGTTTTTGTCTCTATCTTCGGTTTAAATCAGCATCTGCAGCTCCTTCCTACACATTCAGATGTGTACATTTTTGGTGCTGAGTTTGCAAATATATTCCATTATTTTTGTGTTTTCTAGCCTTTAATTTATTTTTAATGTTAAATGTTGTCAACAATTTACACTAATAAGAGTATGATTGATTTATGTTTACTTTTTTCATTCTTTTGTAATGAGTGCAAATATCAGTAACATCCCTCTCTGCGATCCTGGCCATGGTAACTAACAGTAATGACCACAGTAACTGTAACAGCCACAGTAACAGTAATGGCCACAGTAGCAGTAACTGTAACGGCCGCAGTAACTGTAACTGTAACGCCACAGTAACTGTAACGGCCACAGTAACAGTAACTGTAACGGCCACAGTAACTGTAACGGCCACAGTAACAGTAATGGCCACAATAACAGTAACTGTAATGGCCACAGTAACTGTAACGGCCACAGTAACTGTAACTGTAACGACCACAGTAACTGTAACGGTAACGACCACAGTAACTGTAACTGTAATGGCCACAGTAACTGTAACGGCCACAGTAACAGTAATGGCCACAGTAACAGTAACGGCCGCAGTAACTGTAACTGTAACGGCCACAGTAACTGTAACAGCCACAGTAACTGTAACGGCCGCAGTAACTGTTACTGTAACGGCCGCAGTAACTGTAACTGTAACGGCCACAGTAACAGTAACTGTAACGGCCACAGTAACAGTAACTGTAACGGCCGCAGTAACTGTAACGGCCGCAGTAACTGTAACTGTAACGGCCACAGTAACAGTAACTGTAACGGCCACAGTAACTGTAACTGTAACGGCCACAGTAACTGTAACGGCCGCAGTAACAGTAACGGCCGCAGTAACTGTAACGGCCGCAGTAACTGTAACGGCCACAGTAACTGTAACGGCCACAGTAACTGTAACGGCTACAGTAACTGTAACTGTAACGGCCACAGTAACTGTAACGGCCACAGTAACTGTAACGGCCGCAGTAACTGTAATGGCCGCAGTAACTGTAACTGTAACGGCCACAGTAACTGTAACTGTAACGGCCACATTAACAGTAACGGCCACAGTAACGGCCGCAGTAACTGTAACTGTAACGGCCGCAGTAACTGTAACTGTAACGGCCACAGTAACGGCTGCAGTAACTGTAACTGTAACGGCCACAGTAACTGTAACGGCCACAGTAACTGTAACTGTAACGGCCACAGTAACTGTAATGGCCGCAGTAACAGTAACTGTAACGGCCGCAGTAACTGTAACGGCCACAGTAACTGTAACTGTAACGGCCGCAGTAACAGTAACGGCCGCAGTAACGGCCGCAGTAACGGCCGCAGTAACGGTAACGGCCACAGTAACAGTAACGGCCACAGTAACAGTAACGGCCACAGTAACAGTAACGGCCGCAGTAACAGTGACGGCCACAGTAACAGTGACGGCCACAGTAACAGTGACGGCCACAGTAACAGTGACGGCCACAGTAACAGTGACGGCCACAGTAACAGTGACGGCCACAGTAACAGTGACGGCCACAGTAACAGTGACGGCCACAGTAACAGTGACGGCCACAGTAACAGTGACGGCCACAGTAACAGTGACGGCCACAGTAACAGTGACGGCCACAGTAACAGTAACGGCCGCAGTAACTGCTGGAAGATCAATGCTGACGGGTTTTAAGAGCTGACAAAGGAGGTGGTGCTCAGCCAACGGCCCACAGCCCGTCTGGCAACTCCTACCCACAGGAGCGGAACACCAATGGTGCCTGTCGGCCCTGACATCTACACACAGCCCCATGAAGACACTCTTGGTTCCTTTACTACAAACATTGAATTGGATGAGCATTTGCAGGACCCAGAAATAAAAATCAAAATACAAGTGTTCTTGCACTGCAAACATGTCCACTAGGAAAGGTTAAAGTAAAGCCACAGGCGTATGAAGACCAGTCACACATAAGGTGCAACATAACCATGTAGAGTCCAGCAAATATGCCACAACATTGATGGAATCTTCAGGGGTCTCACAATCATTTACAGCCCAAACAATCAAGCTCCCGTTCCACTAACGGCAAGAAGAGAGGGAAGCTTATTATCAACGGATGGGTCCATGTTGCAGAACTCTGCCTTAACACGAGTGTCCTTGACTCCATTCCAGATCTGGACTTCATCCAGCAACACTACCTGCTCAAGCGCGCCACCACCTCGGCTTGGCAGCAGGAGCTTTTGATGCAGTTTTACATCTTGACGGAAAAGTTCTTCCACCATGAATCCACAGTCTCTACCCCAACCTTGGGAAGCAGGTAGCATGCCAAGAGATCTCAGTCACTGCATGTGGAATTACCTTCCACAATGAAACAAGTCTGACCACAGTACCAAGTCTTCCTGCTCTCAACCGTAAAGTCATTACAAGGAAGCTGCTCAACCACCTCCTTCCAGAAGCACATCAAATAGAAGAGCACCAACACTGCATGTGGCCTTTTGTCAACCGGCCACGTCTTTGTTTCATGGCAGCGGCGCAGCGCTGGAGCGCTATCGCGGAGCGGGCGATGCCTTGCCTGGGTCGCTGCGCTGGAGCTCCGGTGTGCTGAAACCGCTGAGACAAACATCGCGGAGCTGCGGGTCTGTGGAGCGGCCAGCGGCGCTGACTTTAACATCGGGAGCCAGTGGAGGAGCTCAATTTAGCGCGGCCTTGTTGGCTTCGGAAGCCGCGGACTCCGGTAAGGAAGCAGCCGTTCCAGGTGTCCCAAGCCGCAGAGAGGATTCTCCCGACGCCGGAGCACCATCACCCCACAAGAACGGCCTGGAACATCGGGCCTCCGTGAAGGCGACTGCGGAGACCTCAATAGGCCTGACTATGGGTGGACATGGGATGGGGACTGGATATTGTGCCTTCCCTCATAATGGGAACCATTGTGGGGAGATGTATTTTATGTTTAAAATCTCTTTATTATTGTTCTTCCAGGCAAAGAATGTTGGAGGTCTGGAATTTGCTGCCTGAAGGTAAAGTGGCAGTGAATCCCCAAGCATAACAAGTGCAAGGAGGAGCATGTTATTAGCCACAACCTGTCAGAGAGTTGGGATGTGACTGGAAGCCATGTTAAGCAAACACAGTGGGCCAAACAACCTCCTTCTGAGCTCTTCCATCATGGTAACTTACTTCATGACATGTGGCTGGTGGCCCTTTACCTCAGGGTACAGAGCGGTGGAGGCGTGAGGGTCATAGCTTGGGGTGCAGGCATTACCCAGAGATGTACATGCATGGAACACCAAGTGTCCTGACTTGCTGGCCACAATGGGCAGTTTCTGTCTTCAGACAAGGCTCTCTAGATCTGTGAAGCAGACACAGTTGGTTATGTATGTGACAGGGGCAGGAGCAGTAGAGGCTGGGACCAGAGGCTCTAGTAGTCTCATCATACTTGCAAGCTGATAAGACAACAATATTCTAGAGAAGCAAGTCAACGACAGGGGAGGTTTACTGAACAGCTGCATAGGAGGCTGCAGATGTTGGAACCTGGAGCACAAAGCAAACTCCTGAAGGAACTCAATTAGTTTCCCGAAACATCGATCTTCCCTTCCCCTCCGTCCACAGATATTGCCAAGCCCATTGAGTTCCTCCAGCTACTTTTTTGTTGTTAATGAATGGTTCCACTTATTCTGGGATTGGGAATATTGTAGAGATAAAGTGTTTGGTAAATTCAAAGTGCAAAGTTCCTGCAAATATCTAACCTGTGAATAATTAATCTGGAGAACCACCCTCTATTAAAACAGCGAGTTGTAAACAGACCTCTGGCCACAGACACCCAGTGCATGAGCTCACACCTGCCCAGGTACTTCTTCCATGCAACTTAATCTAGAGCACTAGCAGAGATTAATACTCAGGCTAGTAGAGTCAGAATTGTACAGCATGGCCCTTCAGCCCACCTTGTCCATACTGACCTAGTCCCATTTGCCTGCATTTGGCCCATCGTATCCCTACATCTGTCCAAATGTATTTTAAGTCGGATTTGTATCCACTTCTGTAGCTTCCTTTGGCAACTTATTGCAGATACTATCCTCCGAGTGAAAGAAAAGTCGCTCCTCTTGCTTTAAGCCTAAACCCTCTAATTTTAGAATCCTCTACCCTGGAAAAAAAGCTTATGAGCATACACTTGATCCCTGCCCCTCATGATCTGGTACACCGCAATAAGGTCACCACTCAGCCTCGCACGCTCCAAAGAGAAAAGTCCCAGCCTTTCCAACCTCTCCCCATCACTTAATCCACCGACCAGATAACATCCTGGCCAATATGTTCTGCACCCTTTCCAACAAAATGACATCTTTCCTGTACTTGGGTGAGCAGAACTCCAAATGCGGTCTCACCAACGACTTGTACAGCTGCATCATGATGTCAATACTCTTCCCAACGAAGCCAAGTGTGCCAAATGCCTGCTTCACCACCCTGTCCACCTGCCTCACCACACTCAGGGAAGTGTGCACCTGTATTCCCACATCTCTCTGCTCTACAACACTCTCCACATCTTGACCACTTAGGACTGTGCAAGTCCTGCCCTGGTTTGACATTCCAAAGTGCAACACCTCAAACTTGTCACCTTCCCAATTGACCATGGTTGTGTGGTGATCTTCCTCACTGTCCACTATGCCATCCAATGTTGGTCTCATCTGCAAAATGTACGATTAATGTTACCGACATTGTCATCCTAAACTTTAATGCAGTTAACAAACAACAGAGGACTCAGCACCGCTCCCAGTGGCTCTCCACTGGTGACAGAGAAACAGCCCTTGACACATATCCTGTGACTCCTTCCTCCAAGACAGTACTGAATCCAATTAGACAGCTCAACTTGGATTCCATGTGCACCAGTCTTCCTTGCTTGACTGATAGGATAGCATTCAAAGCAAAGCTTGTCACTGTACCTCTGTGCACAGAGCGACTATAAACCTACACCAACTATCTGCAATCCCTCTAGGCATCTGTCCACTAATTCATACGGATTATTGGGAAGTCTCATCGCAGTGATGGTTCCCTTCTTGTTTTTATGTTCTACCCACAAAGCCTCACTGGACCATCCCCCAAGAATATCCTATCTGACGACTGTAGGTATGACTGTAGGCAACACCTCCCGACTTTCTCACCTGCATCTCTATCACACCTGCAGCATCTATACCCTACCTCACAGAGCTGCCAGTCCTGTCCATCTCTCAGTCATGTTTCTGATCTGCTTAAAATTGTCGAGACCCTGAGCTAATCCACGCCCTGACGTCTTCTGCCTTACCTGTGAAACCTCCAGCATTGAAATGAACATGATGTCTTTCCCCTCTCTGCCCTGCACCTGCTTGTGCTGTCTGCTAACTTTGCTCCCGGACTACAGCATTAGTCCCCAACTTCTAATCTGCTTCCTTCTGCTGTGGGACACTCCCCCAAGCAATCTAGTTCAAATATACCCAGAGACGCACAAATCTCCCTCGCAGGATACTGTCAGCCCCCCCCCCCACCGTTCAGATGCACCCCATCTCTCTTGTGCAGGTCACCTCTGCCCCAGAGACATCCCAATAATCTTTCAGGTCCTGCTTTTTAACCTCTTTGCTAACTGGCTACATTCACTCTGCAGGATCTCACCCCTTTTCTTACCTGTCGCAGGTACCGATGTGCACAATGACCTCTGGCTGCTCCCCCTCCCCCTTGAGAATGTTCCAAGGAAGTGGAGGAACAGGGTGAGCCAGTCGTACAGGCTGGCCCAACCACTGCACCAACAACACACAGGAGGCCCAAAGAGCTGCACGGAACAAACAACCTCATTAAAAACTGGCTAAACCAGGAGCGGCACTAGTGGAGTGTTGCAGCGAGCTGGCAGGGCTTTCTTTTGTCAGTGGCACAAAGCAGCGGCGAGGCTGGTATCGGATGGATCAAGTATCGAGTCAAGCATTGCAGAGCGAAATCAGAGCTCCAGCTGAGGCACAGACCTCCACCGAGAACCTGGTGATGTCCCCACAAGACACAAACCAGGAGCAGGGGTCGGTTATATCCCCTTAAATCTGTTCTACATTCAAATAGATGGTGGCCATTCCACCCACAACTCCCTGCTGTTCCAAAACTACTCTCAGCCTCAGTTATATCTACAGCTCTTTGGGATAAAGAAATGCAGAGATTCATTACTTTAGGAGAAGTTCCTCCTTATTTTAGTCTGGTCAATGTTTCCTGATGGCGAACAATGACTCTTGGCCCTAGATTCACGCCTCGGGACCAGCTCTGGACATTGTAATTAAGGCAAAAATCAGTAAACCATGGCAACGACAGGCACAGTCATTTGGCATCCCCAATCCAAACTATACCCAAGGACCACAGAGAGCTCTGGTTATTTATTTACACCTACATTGCAGACAATACACTGAGTAAAGTTGGGGAGTAGTAAGCGCCATCATTTGAGGAATGATGGGGAACTCTGTATCTTCCCTTTGCTCGACCAATTGTACTTGAGTTTGACTTGATTGTATTATCTGATCTTGATGTATTTTTGCTGTACCTTGGTACATGTGACAATAATAAACCTAAACGTAAAGATGAACAGCAGCACTGCCATTTATTGCCCAACAATATCAGTGCTTGGGTCAGGTGGCAGCTGTAGTGGGAGAATGGTCAGACTGTTCACCAGAGCATCAGCCTGCACGGATGCTGACTCACTCTCTGGCAATGCCTGGTATGTTGATATTCCTGGTGGGTTCCAACACTGCCAATAGTTGCTCGATGTACAGGCACCTCATCAGCTTCACTGCTCTGACTGGCAGACAGGAGGTGAACCCACCCACTTCTCCCAGTCATCACCAAGCCATTATACACTGTAATGGATCGATTGTAATCATGTTTCTGCTGACAGGATAGCACGCAACAAAAGCTTTTCACTGTACCTTGGTACACGTGACAATAAAGCAAACTAAACAAGCAACATCCAACTTGTGACCACACAGGCATGGAATAACCACAGGGTCACTGTCGATCGTGGATAACCTTGGCCTGGCAGTAGGGGGAGAGGTGGCTAATCTGTGAAATAGTGCCATTGGGTTTGTACCGGAGTGAACAGACAAGGCCTCCATGCGGGTTCACATCCCAATGAAGGAAACACTGCAACAATCCCTCAGTATTGCAGGGACGATCTTGTTATTTGTGGCAGAGCCACTTTTAAACATCTGAAACAATCCCTCATTGATCACACAGCATCTAATTACAGGGCACAAAGGACATAAAAAGGCGGCCATCCTTTCGGCACTGTTTGTAGGATTTAAAAATTAACTATTCAAGGACACCTAGGATGAGCCTTGCCTTCAACCGGACACACTGCAAAACATCTACTGGTGCCTAGAGGCAGGAGTTTGCCATAAGCCCGTGTTGATGAGTGAGGTGCACCAGCAGGCAGTGAGATACCATCAACATCGCTGGTCACCAGTAAAGCCTATGGCAATGATTCAGCTTCAACACAGGGGCATCACATAACTGAACCATGCAACAAACACTAACGCCAGTGCAATGGAATAAATACTGCTCCAAATCACTGCTTTCCCTGACCACACTCCCATTAGAACACAAACGTATCTACTCTCCATTTCAAAGCCCATCTGCTTTCATCTGTCTGACTGTGGCTCCAATATACTCAGTCCTGACAAAACCCGAATCATTTTGTGGAGCACCTCCACTCAGTCCGCCTAAACCTAGCTGATCTCCTGGTTGCTAATCACTTTAACTCCCCCTCCCATTCCCATACTGACATTTCTGTCTTGCGCCCCCTCCATTGTCACAGTGAGACCCAATACAAATTGGAGGAACAACACCTTATATTTTGTTTGGGCAGCTTACACCCCAGCAGTATGAATATTGACCTCTAACTTCAAGTAACCCTTGCTCTCCATCCCTCCCCCTTTCCCAGTTCTCCGACCAGTCTGAGTGTCCTCGATTACATTTTATCTCTGTTTGCCTTCTCCTAGCCAACAATGGTCTATTATACATGTTCCTTGATCTCCATCCTATTTGCCTTGTTTTCGAGCCCTATACTTCCTTATATCTGTATCTCCCTCGACTCAGTTTGGAGAAGAGTCTTAGCCAGAAACATCACCCATTCCTTCTCTCCAGAGATGCTGCCTGTCCCGCTGAGTTACTCCAGCATTTTGTGTCTATTCTCAGTTTAAACCAGCAATTCCTTCCTACACAAAACCTGAATCCTGGCATCTGATATCCCAGCCCAGACCATTCCAACACATGCAGTGATAACCTAATCTTTTCACCGTAAACCTGTGCTCATCAGAATTCCCGCAGCTTGTGTGTTAACTCATCTCCTTTCCCAGTGTCCTGACCTGCACAAGTTCCACTCCGGCAGCAGTCTGACTTTCAACTGCACAAACATCCAGGCAAAGAGTCCATATCTCTCTGGACTAATTTCACACCTATCATCGGGAAGAAGGTTCAGCAGCCAGGAAACCATGCCCACCAGGTTCAAGAACAGCTTTGTCCCAACAACCATCAGGCCCTTGGATCCATAACTGGCTTTCTGGTAGAAGACAGAGGGGTGTGGTAAAAGGGTCATGGGCTGTGAAGAAGATGGTCAAGGTATGCATCGGGGTATAGATCAACTATGGAGATGGGCAGAGAAATGGCAGATTGAATGTAATTCGAGCAAGTTTAAGGCATTGCACTTTGGGAGGTTGAATGTAAGGGGAAAAGATACAATTATTTGCATGGCCCTTAGCAACAACGATGAACAGAGGGATCTTGGGGTCCAAGTTATGAGATTGGCAAAACAAGTTGATACATTAGTAAAGAAGGCATATGGCATGCTTTTCATTGGTCGGGGCATTGAGTATAAGAATCAGGAGGTCAAGATGCAGCTTTATAGAACTTTGTTTTGGACATATTTGGAGAATTGCGTGCAGTTCTAGTCACCTCATTACAGGAAGGATGCGGAGGCTTTGGGAATGGTGCAGAGGTGGTTTACCAGCACGGTGATGCCTGGATTAAAAGGTATTAACTACAGGGAAAGGTTGGACAGACTTGAATTGTTTTTTTCTGGCATACCGGAGTTGTGGGGTGACCTAGTATAAATATATAGAAATTATGAGAGGCAGAGATATAGTAAACAGTGAGAACATATTTCCCAGGATGGAAATATCAAATACTAGAGGTCATAGCTTTAAGGGAGAGAGGAAAAGTTTAAAGGAGATGTGCAGGGCAAGTTGTTTACACAGAGGGTAGTGGGTGCTTGGAACCCGCTGACTGGGGTGGTGGTGTAGGCAGATATAATTGTGGCATTTAAGAGGCTTTTGGATTGACACAGGAAATGGAGGGATATGGATGATGTGCCGTTAGGTAAGAGTCATTCTTGGCGTCATGCTCGGCACAGACATTGTGGGCAGAAGGACCTGTTGCTGTTCTGTACTGTACTACGTTCTTGGTCACTACACAACACTAATCTAGGAACTAATCTAGGCATCTAGGAACTTCTGCAGCCTGTCTTTGGTGGCACTGAGGACTTTTTTTTTTTTCGAGTATTAAGGTTCATAATTTATTGATTATTTATATATAATCTGGGTGTATTGCATTTACAGGCAATAAGTTGGTGTCATTTCTTTGCCCCGTTGTGAAACTCTCCTGATCTCCAGTCTCATGCCGCCCCTCCAGACATATTATTAACCATTCCAACATAACCACAGACATGCCATCACCTCCGTCACGCTCTGCCCTTTACACACATGCAGAGGCCACGTTGTCACACATAACAGTATGCGTTCATCTATTTGACACACAGATGACACAGAACTTCTTCACTCAGGGGTTAGGGAATTGATGGGATTCTATACCCACTTACGTTATAGAGTTAGTGAGTGCAGAAAAGGTTCAGGTGGAATGAATTTCAACAAATGGGGGTGTTAATGATTCTGTGGAGCAGAGTGAGATTGCGGTGACGGTGGAGCAGTGCAAGGGCTGAAGGGCATATTGCATTAATGGAAATGTCCAAGGGACAGGGCTGAGGGTGTGAAGGGCTATGCGGAGAGGGAGGGGAGGGGGCAGGGTGGAGGGGCAGTGCGGAGAGGCAGGGTGAGGGGGAGGGGCAAGGGGGAGTTGAAGGACGGAAGGCGGGGGGGGAAGCCAAGGGACAATCCCAAACCTTTGACCATCCACTCCAATCCCATTTGCCCACATTAGGACCAGATGCTTTAACCATTCCAGTGTCTGACAGTGAGTGCGTCTTCCTCCACCACACTGAGGTCCAGGCACAGAATCACTCTCCTTCAAACCTACACCCACGGGCTTTGCCCCACCTCTTTTACAGCCTTCTCCACCCTGTTGTAATCAGCCTGAAGAATGGCTTCGGAAGAATTAGAGCCACAATATGCCGGAGTAGCAGCGAGTCAGGCTGCAGCGTCTCTGATCCCCAGCCCCTCACTCACTCACACTTCCAGCCCCTCACTCACACAAACATCCCCGGCCCCTCACTCACACACACCCGGCCCCTCACTCACACACATCCAGCCCCTCACTCACACACACCCGGCCCCTCACTCACACACACATCCCCGGCCCCTCACTCACACACATCCAGCCCCTCACTCACACACACCCGGCCCCTCACTCACACACACCCGGCCCCTCACTCACACACATCCAGCCCCTCACTCACACACACATCCCCGGCCCCTCACTCACACACACATCCCCGGCCCCTCACTCACACACACCCGGCCCCTCACTCACACACACCCGGCCCCTCACTCACACACACCCGGCCCCTCACTCACACACACCCGGCCCCTCACTCACACACACCCGGCCCCTCACTCACACACACCCGGCCCCTCACTCACACACTCACATACTCACTCACTCACACACTCACTCACACACACACTCACTCACACACTCACTCACACACTCACACACACACACTCACTCACACCCACCCGGGCCGCCGTCCCTCACTCACTCACACTCACTCACTCACTCACTCACACACACACACCCACACACCCACTCACACTCACCCACTCACACACACCCACTCACACCCACTCACTCACACACACCCACTCACACTCACCCACTCACTCACACACTCACACTCACACTCACTCCCACTCACACTCACACCCTCCCCCCCCTCACACCCCCCCCTCACCAGCCGCGGGAACTCCGGGCCGCGCAGCTCGAGCCACATCGTCGCGCCGCCACCGCCGGCCGGGCCTGACTTCCGGCTGTGGGCGGGTCTGGGCGCTCCGCCGCGGGGGCGGGGCTCAGCGCCGGAACCTCTGGCGGGGGCGGGGGAGAGGTGTGCACGGCGCGCCGGAAGTGCGGCGGGAAGAGGAGGATGCGGCCTTGGGCCCGGCTCCCGTGCGGCCTGGGGCTGCCGCTGGTCCTGGTCCCGCTGGCCCTGGTGGCCTGGGCTCCGCCCGCCCGCTGCTCGCAGGGGGACCGCGAACCCTACTACCGCCACTGTGTGCGGCAATGCGAGCGGCGCAACTGCACCGGGGCCGCGCTGCGGACCTTCCGCTCGGCGCAGCCGCTACACATGCGGCTGACAGGTGGGGCACCGACCGGGGCACGACCGCGACACCCCCCCCTCCCCTCACCCCCACACACACCCCCCCCTCCCCTCACCCCCACACACACCCCCCCCTCCCCACACACCCACACACACCCCCCCCTCCCCTCACCCCCACACACACCCCCCCCTCCCCTCACCCCCACACACACCCCCCCCTCCCCACACCCCCACACACACCCCCCCCTCCCCTCACCCCCACACACACCCCCCCCTCCCCTCACCCCCACACACACCCCCCCCTCCCCTCACCCCCACACACACCCCCCCCTCCCCACACCCCCACACACACCCCCCCCTCCCCACACCCCCACACACACCCCCCCCTCCCCTCACCCCCACACACACCCCCCCCTCCCCTCACCCCCACACACACCCCCCCCTCCCCTCACCCCCACACACACCCCCCCCTCCCCTCACCCCCACACACACCCCCCCCTCCCCTCACCCCCACACACACCCCCCCCCTCCCCTCACCCCCACACACACCCCCCCCTCCCCTCACCCCCACACACACCCCCCCTCAACCCCACACACACCCCCCCCTCCCCTCACCCCACACACACCCCCCCCCCTCCCCTCCACCCCCACACACACCCCCCCCGTCCCCTCACCCCCTCACCCCCACACACACCCCCCCCTCCCCTCACCCCCTCACACACCCCCCCTCCCCTCACCCCCTCACCCCCACACACACCCCCCACACCCCCATACACACACCCCCCTCACCCCCATACACCCCCCCCCTCCCCTCCCCTCACCCCCACAACCCCCATACACCCCCCCCTCACCCCCATACACCCCCCCCTCCCCCTCCCCTCACCCCACACACCCCCCCTCACCCCCACACACCCCCCTCACCCCCACACACCCCCCTCACCACCATATCACCCCCCTCACCCCCACACACCCCCCTCACCCCCACACACACCCCCCTCCCCTCCCCTCACCCCCCTCACCCCCATACACACCCCCCTCACCCCCAGACACACACCCCCCTCACCCCCACACACCCCCCCTCACCCCCACTCACCCCATACACCACCCCCCCTCACCCCCATACACCCCCCCCCCTCACCCCCTCACCCCCACACCCCCCCACCCCCCACACCCCCCCCTCCACCCCCATACACCCCCCCCTCCCCTCCCCTCACCCCCTCACCCCCACACACACCCCCACCCTCACCCCACACACCCCCCCTCACCCCCACACACCCCCCCTCACCCCCATACACCCCCCCCCTCCCCTCCCCCCACACCCCCCCCTCACCCCCATACACCCCCCCCTCACCCCATACACCCCCCCTCACCCCCACACACACCCCCCCTCCCCTCACCCCCACACCCCCACACACACCCCCCTCACCCCCACACACACCCCCCCCTCCCCTCCCCTCACCCCCTCACCCCCACACCCCCTCACCCCCATACACACACCCCCCTCACCCCCATACACACACCCCCCTCACCCCCACACACACCTCCCCCTCACCCCCATACACCCCCACCCCTCCCCTCCCCTCACCCCCCCCCACCCCCAATACACCCCCCCTCCCCTCCCCCCCCATACACCCCCCCCTCCCCTCCCCTCACCCCCACACACACCCCCCCTCACCCCATACACCCCCCCCCTCACCCCCACACACCCCCCCCTCACCCCCATACACCCCCCCCTCCCTCACCCCCACACCCCCCTCACCCCCACACACATCCCCCCTCCCCTCCCCTCACCCCCTCACCCCACACCCCCCCCTCACCCCCATACACCCCCTCACCCCCATACACCCCCCTCACCCCCACACACACACCCCCCTCACCCCCATACACACCCCCCCTCACCCCCTCACCCCCACACACACACCCCCCTCACCCCCATACACCCCCCTCCCTCCCCTCACCCCCTCACCCCCACACACACACCCCTCTCACCCCCATACACACCCCCCCCTCCCCCCCTCCCCTCCCCTCACCCCCTCACCCCCACACACACACCCCCCTCACCCCCATACACACACCCCCCCCTCCCCTCCCTCACCCCCATACACACACCCCCCCCTCCCCTCCCCTCACCCCCATACACACACCCCCCTCACCCCCATACACACACCCCCCTCACCCCCATACACCCCCCCCTCACCCCCATACACCCCCCCCTCACCCCCATACACACACCCCCCTCACCCCCATACACACACCCCCCCTCACCCCCTTACACACACTCCCCTCACCCCATACACACACCCCCCTCACCCCATACACACACCCCCCTCACCCCCATACACACACCCCCCTCACCCCCATACACACACCCCCCTCACCCCCTTACACACCCCCACCTCACCCCCATACACCCCCCCCATAACACCCCCCCCTCACCCCCATACACACACCCCCCCTCCCCTCATACACACACCCCTCACCCCCATACACACACCCCCCTCACCCCTCACACACATACACCCCCCCCTCCCCTCACCCCCTCACACACATACACACCCCCCCTCACCCTCATACACACCCCCCCTCCCCTCCCCGCCCCTCACCCCCATACACACACCCCCCTCACCCCCACACACACCTCCCCCTCACCCCCATACACCCCCCCCCTCCCCTCCCCTCACCCCCACCCACCCCCATACACCCCCCCCCTCCCCTCCCCCCCCATACACCCCCCCTCCCCTCCCCTCACCCCCACACACACCCCCCCTCACCCCATACACCCCCCCCCTCACCCCCATACACCCCCCCCTCACCCCCATACACCCCCCCCTCCCCTCACCCCCACACCCCCCTCACCCCCACACACATCCCCCCTCCCCTCCCCTCACCCCCTCACCCCCACACCCCCCCCTCACCCCCATACACCCCCTCACCCCCATACACCCCCCCTCACCCCCACACACACACCCCCCTCACCCCATACACACCCCCCCT